>KI546567.1:16189-34431 GCA_000497225.1 Amanita jacksonii TRTC168611
TCATCTCCTCATGGGGAGCCGAACAACGCCCTTTCGAACGAGATATCTCCCTTTACCCAACCGTGAATATTAACACTACTACCTCCATTCTTTCTGTAGTACCTCCAAGGACAAGGAATCATAGGGAGCATCAAGCCATCTATGAAGGTTAATTTCCGTTAATGGCTCGCTTATCACAGCCCCGCGAGGATAGGCCGGTTTACCCGTTGTGACCAAAGTATCCTTCCAGTCGCTCCTCCATTATTACCGATATACAAACGAATCAAGTTTAATAGAGGGCGAGATACATTCTGGGTTACCTAACCATGGTCGTTTCATCAATAATGTCCCCCTTGCTTTGCTCTTTTGGAGAGGCGTAGTCTCGCAATGACGGCTGGCAAGCTGCTTGGGTAGGTGGCAAATTTTAATCATTTTTGAAGCTTTTTCTGAGATTTCAGCGGAGGATTACTCAGCTCGCCCATGATATCCGGCCAACGGAGAGCCGCGGCAATGCCGCATGGAGGTACCTCGGTGCATGAGATACATCTTATCATATCGAGACATTCGTCGCTTGCAAAACAGAGATTGACCAACAACAGCTGATTTGCCCTACGTATATGGTATCACTACAAGACTAATGGTGGTGATATATGTTCCCATCAGACAGTCAAAATTGCTTTCGACACCAGTATCCGGTTTGCCAACGCCGTCAGATTAGCATCGGCCACAATCACATCAGGAGCATATTCAACACCGAATATCTGCTTGATTGCGATGCAGATGCGCTTGGCTTGACCTTCCGTCCAGAAAGCGAAATCGTCAGGATCGCGGTACTCTGCGTCATCACCAATCAGGGTTTCTTTGGACTTGCACGAGACAGGGACCAAGGAAGGATCAGAGTCAAGACACAGAGGCACGATGCGCATGAGGGTACTGCGAACAGAATCAAAGTCGAGTTCACTGGGTTTGTCAACTAGCAGGTCGTGAGAACAACATTCAACAAGCACACCAAGGACTTACGATAGATCTCGATCGGACCATCCAGACTCAGAACGTTGTATTTGCCGTCATGGTGATACCGCACCTTTGGGCGAAACTGTGAGCGGTTGTGTGGGGATTAGGGGGCACATGACTTGCCTCGTATTCACCAACCAGCCAGGGTAGCCGATCTCCCTCGAAAGTGAGAATCCCACTATCCGAATCCCCAAGGGGACTGCTTGATCTTTTCATGTCCGGTGGAACATCTCCATCCCATCCCTCGTTGTGTACGGGAAGCCACATACCCAGTGATGATATTTTAGTTACTGCGGTAGACTTATTTGCCCCGACCTAATTGGAAATAGGGGTCATAACCTTGTTTCAAAATGATGATAGACTACAAACCCTGTATAGGCCTATCCAGTCTTTCCGAGAGTGGTTCTGGGGTGCCTGCCATTTCACAGAAAGTGGCTCTCCGAGGTGGAAACGGAGATTTCCATACTTGTTTGGTTCAATCATTACCCTATACTTCTTAGTGTCGTAAGATGACAGGTCATTTGCAAATCGACTAAAACACGTTATCAAGGGTCCGGAAAAGGCTGAGGATGTATGCATACGTGATGACCATCTTTTCTCGGGATTGCTGAAGAAGGACTTTGGTGTCCTGCATGACTTCCGATATTTTCGGGCGGGCTAAGGAGTAGATTCAGCAACGTATCACGATTGTTAAACTCCAGAGTACATACATTTAGCAAGGAATTCTTCAAGGACGTCCGCGGTTTCCTCATATACCCTTTCGAAGGTGCCTTTAACTTCTTTGACAACCCGCTTGAGTTCTGGTGCATGCTTGTCTGCGCGGGACTCTAATATCCGCGCATTCTTACTTGCAACGCTTTTGATGACCTTTACGAACCCGGCATCTTTACGTAGCGAATCGCCGTACAATTTACGCATATGGGGACTAAGTGAATTCGTGAGCCTCGGGTGGCAGTTGCTGGTGATCAGAACGCACTTTTCAACGTAGCTTAGGAACCACCAGTTCAGGAGGTGCCGTATTACGGCAAGGAACAACACAAGTTTGCTGCCACTAATTAGGGCAAGACCAAACCACGCTGCACCGCCCATGGCTTCCGGGTTATTAAGGTACCTAGTGAAACTCCTGAGTTGGTAGGCTTCGCCTCGGCGATAGATGCCGTACCGATAAATCCCTGTATATTCCAGATGTGCTGGGAACTCTTCCATGAAGAAGTCGCCGAAGAACCACCCTGCAAGATAGCCTGTCAGAGACAAAGCATGTCATTGGCTGACTGAGTTAGTTACCAAAGACTCCAAGAACTTCAAAGGACTCAAGTGTTGCCCAGACATGCAAGCCCATCAGGAGCTGCAATATTTTCTGGTTATGGCACAAGAAAATTTAGAAACGAATCAACTTACCGCGCCGATCGTATGGCGAAGAAGTTCGTTCCCCACCTTCCAATCGCTCGGATACATATACGTCTTACAAGCTAACCCGATGCAAGACGCTAGAGTAAACAATAGTCTGAGCATAGAAGGTGGGTATAGCTTGCCGAATACGAACCATATGTCATGCATAGGGTAAGATTATATAGCACTTTCCAGTTATTGAACGCTTCGTAGATAGCACCCCTCCCACCATCGTTCTGGGAGTAGTGATAGTGCTTGATAAAGTGCCGTACGAAAAATTTGTTCTCGCTTTGTGCTTTCAAGAGTAAACCCAATCCAACATAGTGTATAACCAGCCAGACGAAGGTATGAATAACGTGAGCAACAAGGGTGCCTTTCTCTGACAAACGGGGCGTGAACGATATCCCAAAGCCATACATTATAATCAATACAAGCATGGCATCATTGGCCCTAAAGCTGTTTGAGAAAAAACCTGAGTGGTGAAGAAAAGTACTAACCTGAACAAGTCGGCGTTCTTCAAGGTGACAGTATCTCGACGGAAATATCTATTGTATAGATCATGTTGCGAGACGGCCTTCCGAGGAGCTGGGTAGAGTGGTGTGCTCTCTCCGCTCACAGAAGAACCATTGGAATCAACGGAGAAATGCTGTTGGTGCTTGAAGTGGCATGCCTTGCGTCCTGCTAGCGGAGTCTCTGATTCTGTTTCACTTTCGAGTTCCGTATCGGTAGCAGTCTCCCCATCCGTCATCGCGGGCATCTGCACCTCAGTGGCATCAGCCTTGGATATCAGCTCGCTCTCATTATTTGTTGGCGGGGTATTTGGCTTTGGAGTTGCGATTGGGATACGCTTCGCAATGATCTTTCGTTGGCCGTACATGCGTTCGATGTCTGCCCAAACTATCAACGTCTGATGTGACATGAAAATCAACGGAAAACTTACGAGGATTCTCAAAGAAGACCAAGAATGCAAATTGGGCCGCATGAGCAGCCAAGCTTACGAAGAGTACCGCATAGCTTCCCGATATCAGAGACAGCCCATAGTAGCCAGCGTAACCTTGCGGTGGGGTTAAGTTAATCCACGATAGAAAACTAAAAAAAAAAAAGTTGACGTACCAACAGAGTACATTGGATGAGGGGCAAGTTCAAATACGCCGTCAAATACGAGATTGCCACGTTGGAAGAAGACATCTCCCCAGTACCAACCATAATCCTTGATGACGTTGTGTGCCTCAGTCTTCACCCAGAGATTAAAACCAATCAAAGCGAGGCCGCCCAACCACCTGAATGTCCATATTGAGCAGAGCAGGAAATATGGCACGAACGGGCGACAAACCGCATTATATGCACTCCAAAAGCGAGCCCCGTAGGTATGCTGAAACAGGAGAAACCGAACAAGCAATACGACAAGAAGTCACTATAACCAACGTAAGCAACGAAAGTTTCAGTAGGTCGTGTGACCTATTAACTGACTTCACTAGGATAAGGTCGACAACTTGGCGGAACAATAGCCATGTATTATACTCAAGCGGAAGGTCCTACAATAAAAAGAAGTCAGCGTCAGAAGTCAGGAATGGACGATGATAAGCGTACATCGAACGAATAGTCACTGCCCATCTTGCCAGCCAGCTGATCACGGATCCAGTTCCTGACCCGAGGACGACGCTCCTCATCCAGCCACCCTAGACGCTGGATCTCCTTCACAATCCATTTCTTTTTGCTTTGCTTGGTAAGAACATAACCCAACCCAGCGTCGTACGCGGCGCGCCAAAGTGCGAAGTAAAAAAAGAAGAATACCCGCGACAGGTGCCGAGGCAGATAAAGGAAGAGTAGAATCTGGAGGGCAAGAGAACTCAAGTTTAACAGGTCGAGGTGGCTTTTGGGGTACCCGGGGTGAAATAAAGTCGTCAACACATCGTGCGTGGTTGGAACGCGGAAGACTAGAATGGAGAAAACGCGTCAGGACACCGAGAAAAAGAGGATACTCGGAAAGATATACTTTACCTTCGCCTCCAGGTGTTTTACCCCACACAACCTCCTCGCAGGGCGAGAATGTAGGCGTATCAGAACCGTTATGGCTTGCATCGACGGCTAGTGGGTCTTTGGGAGTCGCTTTGCGCTGGCGAAGAACGCCCTGTGAGCCCGACATGGTCTTATCAATCCTCTAGATGAGAGAGGACAGGAAAAAAAAAACAATCGTACTCGTGTTGAGACGACACGATTGAAGATGTAATAACGGTGTCTTCGGTTCAGCATTGCGCATACAGGTCGTTAGCCCGTTATGGACACGTCACATCCGTTTACGTGATCCCCATCCCCATTGCAAGTTGGCAGCATCAATACGTGTAAATAATTACGGTCCTATCTTTCAGGTATTCAACGCCTGAGATCTGAGAACAAGGGAGGCTATCTATTATCCATTATCATTTCAAGAGGGAAAGCCCCCGTTGCGAAGCAGGTTCCCTCGGTTATCTCGGCGATTGCCAACATGCGGCCGGCCCTGAACACCCCTGGCCTTTAAATTTTCGGCTAACTGTGGAAACTTTTTGTTCTTACCCTGATTTTTCTCAATCGCCAAAAAAAAAAAAGAGCAGAATCCATTTCTCATAGTTATGAACACGCTGGATCCCCTTTTATTCACTCTGCCAAAGGCGCTATGACCTTACGTGGAGTTGCTAATGGTGGGGGAAGAGCTAGTTTCGGGGGCATCTAATTCGGCTGACTTGCCATTTCCTCACGCAAGTTGACCTTACGGGAGGCTCTACAGATGCCATCTGTCATATAATTCTGTACATGGTCGGGAATACATGATAGTCTGGGAAGCACTGTTGAACGAAATGAAAGAATACAGAACTTATTCAGCTGACTCAGTCAATCATCGCCCGGAATGTCATCAAGCTGCCGAAATAATCAGAACGAGAATATCAGAAGTAGGAATGCTCATAGCGCTCATACCCTGTCAAGGTCGTTAAGGCATTCCCCAATTATCTTGATCGCCTTTCGCAGATCTTCTTCAGAAATTACAAGCGGTGGAGAGAACCGGATGCTAGAGAGGAATAAGGGAGAGCGCCATGTGATTTATCAGACGAAAGCTTACACGTTCTCGTGCGTCGGCTTCGCCAAGATGCCACGACTCTTGAGGAGGAGACAAAGCTGCCATGCTGTCCTCCTCTTGACGCTCTTGGATTCATCGATGACTACAGCATTAAATAATCCTCTGCCACGGACAGAGGCCACGAGCGGAGACTTGATAGCCCGGACACCAGCACGGAACGTTTCTCCTAGTCTCTGCGCACGTTCAACAAGTCCTTCATCGACAATGACCTGCAATGCCGTCATTGCAACTGCACACCCCAAAGGGTTCCTTGCCGAAAATAAGCCATAGTCTGCTAGAAGTACATAGATAGCTTACCCTCCATAAGTGCTTCCATGTTCTCCCGGCCGGATGCAAAGCATGACAGCCTTGTCGGCCAGAACCGCAGAAACGGGGTATACTTGGTCGCGTCAGAAACACATGATAATGATAGGAATTGACAACGAACCACCACCGGATAGAGCCTTGCCCAATAAAACTACATCCGGGCGAACATTGTCCCACTCGCAGGCGAGCATCTTGCCGGTTCGACCAAGACCCTACAAAGCAGATGAACTTTTGATTGATATAGAAGTACATGCTTGAAACGTACCGTTTGGATCTCATCACAGATGAGCAGGACATTGTATTCCTTGCACAGCTGGTGAACTTGCGCCAGGTAGCCTTCGGGAGGAACAATAACTCTGAGAAGGAGACCTGAGTTTCAACGGGGAAGCGATGTTTATGCTAACGCACCCTGCCTCTCCTTGGATGGGCTCTACAAGGAACGCCGCAGTGCGGTCGCCATGCAGCTCAAGTGCACGCCTCAGATCATCGATAACACCATAGCGTATGATCTTCTGTTTGCCAGCATCAACATAAGTTGGCCCAACACCTTCCAAAAACGGTCCGAAGTCACTGCGGCTCTCCGGATCAGTGCTCATACTAATGACACCGAGCGTTCTTCCATGGAAATTCCCGGCTGCACTCAAGACAAGAGCCTTGCCACGAGGGACACCTTTGCACATATATGCCCACTTTCTGGCAAGTTTAATACCAGTCTCTACAGCCTCGACTCCTGTATTCACAGGCAAAACCATGTCGTAGCCAAACATCTCTGTTACAAATTTCGCATAGCGCCCAAAGACACTATTGTAGAATGCGCGAGACGAGAGAGTCAACTTCTGAGCTTGCTCCACCAAGGTAGCCACGATGCGAGGGTGGCAATGCCCCTGTCATTAAATGTCAGATGATGCTGCGCCGGAACGAACATGTAATCACCTGGTTCACCGCCCTACGTAAATCGCCTTGATGAGATGATCCATCAAAAAGCAGCTGGCAACTTACGAATAGGCGGCGAGCATATCGATATATTCTCGGCCTTCAGGATCCCATACCCTACAAAATTATCAACCAATCAGCGCCACGAAGAGGTGAGGATTTATGCTAGTGGCGGCAGAAACACCTCAACTGAGGCCCACACTTACTTGGCACCTTTTCCAGATTCAAATACGGCAGGTAGCGGATGGTAACTAATGGCCAAAACCACGCATCAATCAGCACATATATTAAAGACGGAGATTGAAGGGGAATTTTTTAAATCGCTCCTTTCTCTATATATCTAATGTTGAAACCCGCTGCTACTGCATCCCCCCCCAGGACCATCGGTCAACCGGCGGACAAAGCTAGGCAGGCATAGGTAGAGGATTGTCGTCGAAAAGGACGCTCAGGTGGCAAGAAAGGAAGACTTACTTATGAGCGCCATACTCATGCTCCCATTGGATAACATCTCTCGACGTTAACTCAATCGAAGTGGGCTTTGCTTTGGTCTTTACATCAATGACTCTCCCATTGGAATGGTCTTTGGAGTATACGCTCTGTGCACCGGAGATGGATGGCGCCATTACGAATCAAATCTGGTCCAGATGATAACAGGATACAACAAGGCCCCCGCCCTCTAGGGGTTTATATAGGTGGCAAATTTTTACCTCTTTAATTTTTAGATCCGTCCGTACATTGTCTCCTCTCACATGACCAGCATCCTCTATTATTGACATGTATACTACGTAAATCAAGCATGTAAAGATAAGCCGGCGTTCCCCAACATGGCGCTAAAGTACATATATGGAGATAACTCTGGCAGTGTCCAGCACCCTGCAGATGTCTGATCTGAAAAATAGCATCACCGAAGCTCGGGGGGCCATTCTGACCGTCTCCTCCACCGCCCTTCTGTGTCAAATCGAGGGTTAACAGGAAATGACAGGCCATCAATTAGCCCGCCGCCAACGGGAACTAGTAAGGAGAGTATCAGCATGTAAATTTGCGTGAACGGAACGAAGAGCCGCAAGGGTCCTCCACGCGCCCACACTTCGCTGTGGATAGAAGCTTTGACGGACTTCTACACAGGGCCACTGAACCGAGGAAGGGGAGAGTCCACGTGGAGGTGTCCGCGGCCCTTGAATAAGCAGAAGATGGCAGAAACACTCACGGAACCAACCCCATACATTACTGCCCATAACGTCTTGCCATGCCTCTCGCTTATCCCCTGTCCACCAGATATGACCTTCAGTACTGAGCTTTCCCCACTCTCTGTCCCATTCCTTTCGCATAAGCCTCTTTCCCCTGTTGCGGAAGTTGTCATGTGCCGAAGTGGAACAGGTGAAATACAAACCTGAAATCCCAGCACGAAAAGGCTTTATTCAGCTGTTCTGACTCCCGTTCTTCCATGTGAAGGATGTGCATATGTTCAACCGTTGTCTGGTTCTTCAAAATTAACATGATATGCGATACAGTAAGTGTCCATGAGAATAATGCGAATAGACCAGCCCTAGAATCGATTAGAATAAACTCCTTACACAACATAGGGCTCACAAAGCAATAATCACGATTTGCTGTGGGTCCGTACTTGCACCGTTGACAACAACGTCGTGAATGGTATACGCTAGTAAGGTGGAAAAAACATAAATGCAGAAAATGCCGGCTGCTTGGGTCATGTTCACGAAGTACTGGAGCTCGTTTTCAGTCTCACACTTAGATATATAATAGTTCCGAGATATACTTTATGGTTTCTAGCCCCAACGCACTGGCCAATCCCTGACGAACGTAAGCGCTAAACCAAGCATTGATGCTATTCTGCTTACAAGGGCAATGATGGTCGTATTTCAGAACGCACTGATATTTTCAGTAAGGAGCGTTTAGTAACGAGAGATGAAAGTAAGGGGATCATTACCGTCCCGCAATGCCGGCAATGATGTGCCCGGTATGGCTTGACGATGCCATCTTTGCTGCAGTACCGGCTTTCTGGAAGCAAAGATGCGGTCATTGGCGGGCGACGAGCTACGTACACCTTGGGTCTCGGTTCTTTCGATTGTGGGTGAAAAATTTTACGAAGCTTCCTTTGAGCGGGCGTTGCTGCTATCGCAGGTTGTGGAAGTGTGTCCCCGATGCCGGGGTTTGGTTGGGAATGTTCATGGGAAAGCACACCTCCCCTGTCTTTCGTGCGTAGTAGGATGTCCTCGTAAGATGGGCCACCGATGCTCTCTGTTCTGCTATGTTGTGTACCGACAGAACTAGAGATGGAGTTTTCCAACCTGTGGGAGAAACGATTCTCGGTGGCGGGTGCTTGAAGTTGGATATTATCCGACACTTTAGGTGATACTTGCAGGGACGACGTCAGGGGAGGAACGTGTCGTGGCTGAGGACCAGGGTTTATATGCTGTAGATTACCAAGTCAGCCATATACCGTAAGAGACAGATGTATGCGCTGCTCGGCCTGATGTCCTGCATCTATATAGGCACATATATCTGCTTCAAAGGCACCAACCCACATGTTTGGCATACCCTGGTGAGGTGAAAACAACCTATCATTGTAAGAATCAGCAGTCTGGCACATATTTCCCGCTAATAGACTTACCATTGTATAGCTCCACAACATCCAGAAATACAGTATTACAAACACAATCAGCAGTACAACTGTAGTAAAGCAGATCAGGACAGTTGGACGCAGAGGATGGAGCACTCACTTCCAGTGGTTCGTCGGTGATCTTGACCTTTTATAAAAGGTACACAAAGACGTCCAACATACACGTAGGCAGCATATGCTACGATCCCGAGTGTCACGAAAACGAGCAATTTGCGCACAATCCAAGGCTGAGGTTTTGTTCTACTTTCTCTTCTTGTTCTGACGTGATACTTTGTGTCTTCTACGATCCCGCAGCACTTATGATCTTGTGAGTTGTGAGCCCGCATAGGGGTTGGAGGTGGCCGTCTTGAGCGAAGTCGCGGCTAGCGTCGCGTCAACAACCATGACGTAACCCACGGCTTCATAAATAAATAAATCCAAACGGACATGCAACGTCCACTACGCTCCCGGTATCGGTACATCTATCTCTCTGTAGAGCCGCCAACGTTAGATGCTCTATCTCTTCGCAAGTCACTTCAAGATTCATTGACAACTCTATTCGGCGTTACCTCTGCCTCTATTTATGTCGATGTCCTATGGCTAGCAAGTGATGGTACACAATTTGTTCTTCGTGTCGACGAAGAGTTGGTATATGCACGTTCATCTTGCCACCTTCACGTTTAAAAAATGGTCTAGGGACATATCTAGGATACTCGCAGCCTCCAGCTCGATGACAGGTTGCCCCAAGTTATCTTTCTTAAAGCAATCTGCTTTTTTGCCCTCCTTAGCAACGGAGAGACACTAATGTATGCTTCATTAATTGGCCCACAGAGTGCCTTGCTGACTTGGAGACGTCAATGTATCACATTTAGGGTGGACTATTTACCATCGATCATTTGCAGGGACAAAACGGGCGCCTTTTTACTCATTGTATACACCTATGCTTTAGAACGCCACTCACCGCACTTTACTGCCCCATTTTCTCAGGAGTTCCTTGTCTCTGCATTGATTTTCCCCAGTTCTTACGTGTGAGCATTGACTGACCGTTTGGGGATCAAAATGAGCCCTTGGGAACTGCAGAAAGTATGTCTGCCACCACACGTGCACATCTTAGGCGGGCAAGAGACAAATTAGTGTGGCGACTGATATTGGTTAGTCTTCCTTTCCCATCGTAGTAACGTCCTCACGATCTCAATTAGTAGGAGCCACCACATGACACAAACCTTGTGCTAAAAATCTGTCGGATAACTGAAGCGTTCCGCAATTTCAGCGGCACAAGCTTGCCTAGTCCTTTCATAGATCAATATCATGGTTTGCGTTCCTTCTAGAAGAACGGGATATCAGTATGGCACTCTATACCTCCAAAAGGTCCTTACCGATTTGGATCTATGGCAACTTGACAGTTGCCTGCGTTTTCCTGCATGAATGAGATCCGTTCGGAAAATTATTATCACCGAATGGATGTTTTGATTGAACACTCCTTATTGTGTGAGGACAATTATGGGAGGGACCAGTTACGGCCCCGAGATTTCGTTATTCGCCGTGGCTTCCCTTGGGTAATGACATTCGTAAGATGGGACGCAGCGTTCAACATGGGTTTTCAGATTGGTAGGTGTCAGACGCATAATGATAAATGAACCGACCCACTCTACGTTCATTTCTGGATTATGCCCACTCCGTGAACATCGCACGGAAGATCCAAGGATGGAAGCAGCTAATTAAAACTTTGGATCAGAAGATACTCAGGTTCGACTCAATACTCGGCGACCTTCCCTGTCCATCAGTTGATATCCTACAGACCGGCACATTTGTATGATTATCCCACAATCCGCGTATACTGGATAGACGGCCGCCGACTCCTGAGAGTCCCCCAGTTGTTGATAATGCATGTCGCACAGTTCGGACAATCACTCCGTGGCTATTTATCATCCACAAGACTAGCCTATTGAATAGGGCCATTAACTATGGGTAGCAAAACTGAAGGAAACATTTAATTCAAATGCCATATAGGTTGTGTATCTAATCACGTCTTAATCATTTGTATTCTGCATGTTTGGAGGAGAGGTAGCCAGTGGTTGACCGAGCCCGGCGCCCCGGCGGGACTGGAGTAACTTGAAAGTTTGATTGATGTACAGAAGTAAGCGCAAGTACTGATCGTCAACAGCAGCGACAACAATTGTTGATAACCCAGCATCGATCGCTAGCTGAGCCTACCATGCCATGTATCGAGTATGTCAAGTTTCCCGCTTCTGACGCATACATCCAAGACAAAGGTATAGCCAAGCCGTTATTTGACCTAGTCAGCTTGCAAGAGGGATTCACGAGGTATTTCTGACTGATCACTTCTTCAGCTCAAGCTCGTTGACTGTAATTCAATAGTGTTCATTGTGGCTTATTGCATGAGGATTCTAGGATCGGAATATTCAGTGTTGGTGAGGGCCAGTGGATAATGTTTTTATGAACCGAACTACCCCAGCTAATAACCTTTGCTTCTGATTAAGTATGGGAGACCTACGAACAGCGAAAGAAATTTATGGACGGGCCAGACTACTATAAAACAAAGACTCTTGCGGCACCATGCCTTTCGTCTACTAGCCATGAAAAGGCTCAAATGAAACATATAACTACTACCGTCGATTCGACTGCAGCGCTTACTGCACCCATCACCGAGGTGATGCAGCTTAGGGCCAAAGCAGGCGACATGAAAGAAGCCTTGAAAAATATTCATGAATACGTAGAGGTTTTAAGCACTACAAATGGGATCTATCCTCCCCCCTCTTGGGGTGAGGTCATAGAAGACCCCGGCGAACACTACATAATCGTCGGATGCAAAAGCGCAGAGGTACGAATCATGGAAATTGTGTTATGTATAGGTATTAATGATTGCTGGTTAGGCTCATACTAGAGAAAGGAAACTTCAAGTTGTTCTGGACAAATTGAGAGACAGATTTAATCTAAATGTGGAATACTTTACGTCGTCCGGCGTAGATGAATGATTCTTCCGCCTGTCTAGTTTTTTTGAGCCATTGTAAATAGCCACCTACCCGCGCCCCGTTTATTGACCGCCAGGGTGGCATGATCAATTTTAGAGTCTTCTTCAATCCACTGCCAAAGTGTCGACGCCTTTGGATAAACACTCAGTCCGAAGGAACTTGAGTTTTCTACACGCACCTGCGCTTCCCCAGTGGTCTTGGCCTGGGTACCCCTGACTCTGTTTGGAGTAGGCTGCGGTTCTGTGGGTCAGAAAAGCGTCCATTAAGTCGCCATGTCTGACTACCTGCACGGCGTAGGATTATATTCCAAGTTACGAGGATAAAACGACCGTCATTGCGTTCGGAGACCTCTGACAGACTATAGCATCAGCGTTGGCTCATCAAAGCTTTGACATCATGACAGATCTGTCGACAAGGGAACTGTCGCTGCGAGCGTTGCCCTTGTCGTGGGTGCAACCACCTCAAGCGAAAATAAGCAGATGCAAATCCTGCGTGATTATGTGGACGCCTTCCGCTGAAGGGATCTGCCGCTATAGAGAATGGTAATGAGGGCCTTATGATAACCAGTACAGAGGTCTGTAACATTCACGCAGTCTTATGCTAGTAATCGGATGGTCTCTGGGGTCGGATAAGGGAAAGTCAGGATAGTGCAGGATATAAAATTGGAGTGCTCTAGATGTGCCTTCCGTACGCTCGATATCGTAACACTGTTTTGGAATGGTTCGAGATCTAGATACATATGGATCAGCAACGAACATCCTAAACAGCTGCCTGCCCCCATGGGTAGGCGGCCGTACTAATAGGATGTGTACTCCCCTTTATTTGATGCTATTGGGTGTGCTAAAATGGAAGCAATATAAATTTTCAGATTACCCATCACGATGAATGGAAGATGACCTCAATTTTCGTTCCTTTTTTTCTTAACCGGGTTTGTTAATGCCTGTGGCACCGTCTCATGACGCGTGAATCCCCAATCGGAAAAGCCGTAGCGGTTTTGAACTCAGTTGGAATTAGAGGCGCTGTCAGATTTCGATCCTGAACATATCAAGCGAGAAGGTGATGTGTCTAGCAGAGATGAGAAGCGATGAACATACTAAGCGATGAACATACTTAGCGCAAACTGACAAAATGTGTCGGCTCTCACAGGCAGATCTTTCCCAGCAATGTGAACTAGGTGTTGTCAGATGCCCTCTTTCCGCATTGAGATCAATGAAGCCGCACCAAGCGAGTGGATGAGCTGGCGTTCCGTAAGTAAGTCGTCCCTGTCCCCGTTGGTCCAGAACAACCAACCGTACTTACAGAACCAATCCAATCATTGCTCACGCTCGTTAGGGATGCGGTAAGATATGACTTCCTGGGAACAAAGCAGTGGGAGGAGATCGGGCGGCGTGATAGCCGAACACGCTTGCCCTGGAATAGGCATGAGCGCAAAATGACGACGCCGACTAAAATGTCATCATGTATGCGATAGCCCTGCACGGACTGAAGCATTCGAATGGGTCAGAGTACAAGAATGGGAAAGTCTCAGTATTGGACAGGTGTTACAGTTCTTTGGGAAAACGCATGCTATGAAGGCTTTGTGCCGAGGCATTCATCCACAGTGTTTTGAAATCGCGTGCACAGCCACTTGGCACTTGCATGTCGTGCTCAACATCGACGACCGCCCAGGTGCTCTCGCTCAAAATCATTGCAATTAGAAGAGATCATCTCCATTTCGGACCAGGCTCTAGGCTCTCCATCTGTTCGCGTAGTCTCGCTTGCGAGTTTGGCATCTAAAAGCGGATGTAGCTGTTGTCATCTCGATAAGGGATTTCCCCTAAAGAAGACAGTTTCTGTCCAAGCTGTGAAAGAAGAAGAATGAAAGTTATGTGTATTTCCCTACTAAGGGGCCTAACCTTTTTTGAGCGTACGCAACAGAAATTTCATCATACATTTAGCGAGTTCACTGATCGGAATGCTTCTGAACTTCCGCCAATGCCTGCACTTACCATCCGAGGAAGGCAATACGAAGCACGGCGTGCGTTGGTGAGTGTTCTCAGGTTCAACTCAATGATGTCAAGTTTTTCCGAGTCCCACCGTGGTACATTGACAATACAAATAGTTGCCCGTTTATGGTATGGCCCTTCCCACCAAGCTGCCTGCCTGAGTGTTTTCTGTAATCTAAGGGGCGATACTTCATCATTATAACCAATATCCTGCACTTGGCGGTGCCCTAGTTTCCTGAAGAGGCCCAGTTTGATGTTTCTCCCTGAAGGTCCTCAAAGTAATTTTCGGGAGCAATTCCCATGGGTATTAGTGTATTGACATGTCGCTCCCATGTGATGACAAGCAAATGTCATTAATGAACTCAGTGAAGTGTACGGTATGTGTGCCTATCCACGCTCGTAACCATGTCATTAGACGTGAATCTGTCACCACAGCAGGTCTTTCAGGGTCCAAGCATGTTGTTACTGTGTGTGGCGGAAAGCGAAAAACTACCCGCTTCTCTTATGCTAATGTAGGCACTCCGATCTAGCTGCAGCACTTGTTGCGTGCATGACTGAAGTGGTGGTATACCTTCAAGCAAGTCAAGAAGGCCCGAAATGGAATTTTCGGAGCTTCCGGACTCGCGCGAGATTCAGGGAGATCGAGGCAAGTACGACCCGAATTGGGCTTTTTTTGTGAGGAAATGGTCAGATGCGGTGCGAGTGGAGAAGATGAGAAGAGGAGGCAGATCGGGGGGGGGGAGAGAGAAGAATTGAAGCCAAGCGTTCAATTCAGCAGCTTCTATGCGATCGAATCGAAATGGCCAAATGGGACAAGAGTGAAGAAGAAGTAGATGCGCAGCAGTTGATAGAGAGCTATACGCCGTCGGTCTTGTGCTCTGCTTCGATTCTGTCGAACCATCACAGCTTGGAAAGTCACCAAAAAAAGAACGTTGTGTACAAAGTATTCTAAAAAAAAAAAACGATATGCAAATTATGGTCGACGGGGGTGTGTTTGTTTTATGATGTTCCTAGTCGCTTCTTGGCGAATTCCACGAAATCGTCTATTGTGGATGGCCAGGCTCCTAGAAAGAAGTTGGTTTGGCACTGATTTATTGAAATTGTGGAGCTGAACTTTACCTTCAGCGTCATAGTTGGAAAATTGTGAATCGATCGTACGAACGAATTCCAGAAACTGTTATGCAAGGATCCGCATAAATGAGTCAAATCACCCGTGAAGGGGGAGGGGAGGGGAGGGTACGAACCATGACCCATACGTCCTTGCTGACGCCTCTTGCTCCCTTTTCAGCCAGAAAATCAAACCAACATTGGGTATGCTTTTCGTCCCACCCTCCCTCACCTGCTGCTGACATGTCGACATCCTCATCGTCGCCCTCTTTAATCAATGCACCACCTTTCATTCCATGAGAAAGCAATAAACTCCAAAACGCTTGTGCGGTCTCCAACGCTATAAGTATGGGTATAAATGAATGCAAAGTTTCGGGGTCATCTCGGAAATAGATGGGCATACAGAGACTCCGCTGGCCTTCCTGCTTTGCGAAATCAAATGTGTAATAGTAGACTTTTTGAAAGTAGGCCGGATCGGATGCGAGCTTTTCTCTCAGCTCGACCAGGGCTGCTTGCATCCCCAGTATTGCATCATACCTGCACCCGTATTATCACATTTGACATGAATCTCTCTCACACACTCACCCACCCTAGACTTTTCCACCCTTGGACCCACCCCTGCTTCGTCCAGACACCGATTCTGGGGGATTTCAATTCATAAGCGACAGCGAGGAGCGCAACGTCCTCTGGATCGACATCCAAATCTTCACACAGCTTGATGGTACCATCGACAGTGATCTCTGACCCGTCTGGATCTGCGTAAGCGCGCGGCGCGCGCGCGAGCCGAAAAACGTTCAAATTCAAAAAAAAAATTAGGGTACACCCAAAATGCCGAATTTTATTACCTTTGTATTTATCAAACAGCACGTTCAGTTTGGTCGTCGACACGGGCTGCTTGTCTTTCCCGGCGGCGGCGACGGCGTGGGAGTGGTCTCCATAGTACGCATCGATGGCAACGTCAAGGCGTTTATACTTGTCCAGCAGCTTCTTGGCGTCTCTTGGGCTAAAATGGAACGGGGGAGGTGGTGCGATCATGCCAGCGATCAGGAATGGGACTCACGAGGCTCCAGTAATACTGCAGAATTGGGCGATATTGTCGTCTGTCCTTCGATCACTCATCGCTATGTGGTGTGAAGTGGCCCTTGTTTATGGATGCCGTTTCGCCTATAACGGTCATCATGTTACGTAATGCTCTCGCTCCGGTCTATCGCCACTTGTCCATCTAGAACCAGGCTCGCACGGATCATGACGTGTTGGAAGCCGATATATGAGGACGGTTCCCATGATGCATTGTTGGACAGATGCCCGGAAGTAAAAGCACAGACCACCTCCATTTGAGATGCCTTGCGGAGGTCGCGAGGCTGAGCCCCAGACGACCGTACTTATTGTACCTGTTCTTCTTTTCTTTCCCTCCCGGTCGTGTCAACCTCAACGCCGCTTCCCCATCAATACATTGATTGGCGTGTTCAGTATAGAACATTCTAATTACGAACCCACGGGAAATTTTCTTTCACCTCCCCATGTTTTCTTCCTTTCTTTCTCACATCTTCAAACAGGAGCTTGAGGGGCTGTAGGGCGCCTATCCGGGATGACTTGTGACACACACACGCAATCCCCAGGGTTGGTTCGGATGGAATTCGCGCTACCCAGGCCTGTCATGAGTTGTGTCTCCTCCTCCCTCACATCACATTACCCGTTGACGTCATCACAGCATCGTTCAAGTCACTGTCACTGAAAAAAGGGGTTATAGCTGTGTGTGTGTGCGTGATGCTGCATTAATGAGAGAGAGAGAGAGAGAGAGAGAGAGAGACATACCGAGCGGCGCTGTCATGACGTGCGTGTGGCACCGGGTCATAGTAGCACCAGAAACCAGCGATCAAGGCGGGTCTTTCCCGTAAGCTATTCACTCTGAGATGTATCTAGATATGAACTTGCAATTACGGAACCCGGAGAGAGAGAGAGAGGAAAGGAAGGAACGGGAGGCAAGGGAATGAAGACTAAAGCTGCTTTACCTTGCGTAGCTCCTACCTACTTTGGATAATTTACGGCTTCTTACTTGAAATGAAGGTCATCTGGTGGCATTCATTGATTCATGAGGTGTCAAATGTATCGTATTACGCCACATCGGCTTTTACTAATACGTGCTCAACGTCAAGCAGGCACGGAAGAAGAAGATCGGTGAATGCCGGATGATTGCATTCTCCAGGAATAACCGGAGAGTATCGATCATGATCAAAGATGCAGATCGCACAATCTGTAGTACACCATGTAATTACTTTCGTTCTCTGTTTTAATTACGTTTCAAGATCTAAAAAGACACAACTATCAATTACCATAGTACTCGTACATGGGTGGGACATGTCAATCATAATAATCGATCCAACCAAATTGTTCATACTAACAACTAATCATCTAACAATAACCCTCTTCGTGTGCTTCCCTGCCCGACGGCGTTCTGCATATGGAATCGGCCTTCTCCAAGCTTCATCACCATCAAATTCTTCGAGTGGAAACTCTGTTTTAGGACGCTGAGTTACAGCGGCGGCCATCGCCTCTTGCGGTGGTGTACGTAACGCCATACTTCCACCCTGATGCGGCGGAGACGAATGGAGATTCTGCGCCGGATGCAGATGTGAGGAGTTGGGCGAATGTGAATTAACTGCATACGGCGACACAGGAACGCCTCCACGTTGGCTAGGCCTTGTATTAGGAACACCTCCACTGACAGGTGAATGATTTGAATGATGGCCATGGCCCGTGTTCGGCGGTGGGTGGGTAGGTAATGGCGGAGGCCACGACCGAGG
>KI546567.1:35119-47131 GCA_000497225.1 Amanita jacksonii TRTC168611
TCTGACCATCGGACCTCTGCATCGGCGGCCGCGGTTTTCCATGCTGAGCTTCCAAATCCGCCGCCGTCACCACCGGCGGATGCTGTGGCAAATCGATCTCCACTCGGACACGAAATATTTCTTTACCAGCCTGGGCGAAAAACGCTCGTTCCTGCCTCTGGAAGAAACCGCTTGTGGGGCCGCCTCTAGTTTCAAGCGGCGTTTCAGGGGGCGCAGGGGGAAACATAGCCATTAGTTCATGTCCCGTGGGGGGTGCAGGGTACTTGCGCTGCGGCATATCGGAGGTGCGCGTTAGATCGAGGTCTGCAAAGTAAGATGGCGTGTGTGATGTGTGTGTGTGTATATATGTATGTGTGTGCGCCACAAGTGGGATGTGTATGTTATGATCGTTAGCGTATGAAGAGAGAAGGGTTGTTTGCGTCATGGGAGGGAGCTATTACTAACCTCTTATGGAGCTGGGAGATAAGGGTCTGCGGTTCCTCGTGAGTGGGTTAGAGTTGTTGTTGTTGTTGTTGTTGTTGTTGTTGATGACGGAGACGGGGGAGGTTTTATGGGAGGATGGGCGGTCTGGGGAGGTGGTCGAGGCCGTGGGGGAGGACGAGGGACTCTGAGAGGGGTTATCGGCGGCGACGGGCCTTGGATGGAATTGGGACATGGAGGAGGGTGGAGGGTGCGAAGGAGTGGACGGCAGTGAGTTGGATGGGTTTATATGAGTGGCAAGTTCTCATTGAGAAGGGGAGGGGGGTGTGGGGGGGGGAGGAAGGGGAGAGGGGAGAGGGGGATGGGGATCAAAACCGGTTCGATTGTAGCCAACACTGACAGCGGGAGTAGTAGCAGGGCCCTGCAAGCATATTTCCATCTCCGTCAAACGACTCTTTACAGAATTTGATCCCGGTCCGTCAAGATCCCTTTACGTATCAAACCGACAGCAAAGGGCTTCAGGGCTATTTTATACCCACGTCACCTCATGCTCACTGTTCCATAATAGGATTAGCCCACGGGAAGGTTCTATCATGACCGTTGGATTTTGACAGAACCACTCAGATGGGAACCAGGGGGGGGAGGGCCAAGACACCTTTATCCCAGAATGGCTCTTTTGATCCCTTCTCTGCACCGCATCAGGTAGTCACCGTAGCTGTCGGTAAATTTCACCTCTGCCTTCGCAACCTTATTATCAGCCGACGCTCACCTTGTAGCCGGTTCGTTCGTTCGTTCAATGTAGCCTTGACACATTAACCATACCCCATGTCATCCCTAATGCGTTTCGGCACCCCCCCCCTCAACTGTCAACATCACATCACTATTGCCCATTTGCGCGGTCCTGGCAGTGCCCGGGGTGATGTATACACCGCAAATGTATACACACGCACGCACGACTGATGTCAATAATGACCTCCTTGGAGTGTCACTTGGATCGGATGCAAAATGGCGTGCGAACGCGGTAGCGGCTTTTGATAGTTGAGCGTTGATGCTCCAGCCGCCAAGATCCATAATGACGATGCCCGTGTGTGTGTGTGTGCGTGTGCGTGTGCGCCGTGTGCTTGGTAACAATCGACCCCAGTGAGTCATCAGATTCGTCCACACGACATGCATCTTCCTCCCTCCCTTCCCTCCCCTCCCCTTCCCCATCGCTTACCTCACTGAACAGATTCCGACTCGTGCGGTCCATATCGTGGAAGCTCATCGTTATCTTGCCCATGCCAACAGCATATCATCATCCATGATTCATTTCGGGGGGTTGGAGAAGGAAGCTTGTTGTTCTATATCCATCCTAGCGTAACATACTCCGTTGAATGCACAGGTTTTAGCCATTATAGGACGGACCTCCGACATTCGCCAGCTCGCATCTCAGCACATGTCAGATAATCTTCTAGTGCTAACATCTGCCGTAAGCGAGCTATATTGGACACTCGGCTGTCAGCACTGATGACATTACCATCCAATGTAAGGGGGGAGGAGGGACCCGTTCCGAGCTCCGTGAGTGTTTTCGCACCACCTAAAGGATTTGCACTACACAATGCCGCTTCTGCGCCGGACTGGAGGGGCAGAATCGCTAAAATTGGATTGGGACAAGCGTGTAATCAATGTGAGGAGAGCAAAAAAAAAAATTAAAAGACACCTTGACGTGATTAGGAATAGTTTAAACCGGGTCCTGTACGGATCCGTCAAGACACTGCATAAAGTAATGTGGCAAGCATAACTGAGACAAGTCCGGCTATTATTATCACGACAGCCGGCGGCGCGTGGGTCTTAACCCATAGTCTAGCACCCCCCCCCAGAAGCCGTTTCTCGTTGGCAGGCAGAACGGGCTCCTTTTTTTTTTCTTCCATCAAGTTTTACGACGGTGTGGCGTACGGTATGACACACAGAGGGCATCCGCGATAGCAAAAATAGACTCGAGCTGCAAGAGAGTGAGAGTGAGGCACAGCGATATACGCCGATTACCCAGGCGGGCCGAGAACAACATTCGTGGGCTCTGGGCGCAAGCGTTATTTTGCTACAACGCGCTGCACGCCGCTATAGTTAATAATCAAGCGCAAGGTGGTCATTACCAACTTAATCATGCTCACGGCGAACTCGAAGGTTTAAGACGTAAGGCCGAGAGGGGGAAAAAGGAAAGACATTTTCTATTGTAAAAACAAATAACAAATAAAAAATCTGGATTTCCTGTCGATTCGGATATTGAGCGATAGCGTAGTTGACAGCGCGGTTAGTAAAGAGAGCCCCGTCCAATGCGATTCGCCGCCATGTTTGACGTTTCCGCTTCCGAAGTTGTAAAAGATAAGGCATAGGTGAGTAAGGTTACTCTTTTTGTTTTTTTGTTTTTTTTTTTATTCTGCGCGGCATAGTCGGAGGCCGTCTCTGAAATCCGAGTCGGTGCGTATCGAAAAGGGGATTTAGAAAAAATAATGAGATATACCTGAGCTTGGATCTATACGTAAGCCGCATTTGGCCTGGTTACCCGGCAGCGACGCTAATGAGAAGCGGGTGAGGCGTTAATCCCAGGATTCTCCACATCTTCTGGCGTCGAGTAGATGTATGCTGTACGTGTGGCACTGAGGACGATAGAGCAGATCCGCTGACAGCCCTGACGCCATAATGCATAGCCGTTGGGGATCTGGATTTTTTGGCCCTCCAAGCGGTAATCAAAAATTGAATTCTCCATCAGTAACGACTTCTCCTGAAAACATGTACGTATACCCCCCCACCGCTTGCCGCTTGCCGTCTGCCGTTCACTACTATGTGCAAATTTAAACGTTGGGCATCCAAAAGCTCGTGCACGTTCAGTCCGTTTGGGATAGGAGGGGAACAGGATCAGAAGAAACGGTTTACTTATCACCGGTGGCCTTGGGCCCTGGGAGAGGCGCTGTCCATTCTTGGAGCTATCCCCATTCATATGGCCTCCCGTTGTCAACCCACGGGAATGGTTCGGCTCCCATCCCTCTCATGTTATCCTGCTAAGCACTTACATTCCTTCATTATGGCAGACGCGGGTTACCATCACTCCTTTTGGTCTCCAAGCCACTTGAAAGATACGAGAGCAACGACAAACACCACGATCACCACGACAGTGACGACAACTTCGAGCGATGATGGTCCCTCTTCACGACAACCCCACACACACGCTTCTTCTGTGTCAGTGGCACCAGCCGCTGACTCGGGGGACTTGGTGTCTCCCCAAACCCCATTGCTAGGTGCTCCTGACTCGGAACCTTCCTCATCAACGATGATCGATTTCCATCAGCGACATGGTCAATCCGCCAGCTCTGGCTCGAGGCGCACACGACGATCATCAAGCGCTGAATTTTTCCCCGTCCCTCGTGTTGCTCGAACCACCCTCCGAGATAGGATGGTGCGAAAGCGGCTGAGGCTCCTTAAAATGATTAACTTTGTCTTGGAGGCTATTATAGGTATGGAGGCTTTCCGTTTCTCGGGGCTTGCAGGGTTGGCTCATTTTCTTTGGGGTTTTTTTTTTGAAAAAAAAAAAAAGCTGCGTGGGCCGTGTACAACTTTGTCAGATATCTTATTTCATACTCAAGATACGGTTCATCCGATGGTCAAGTTGCATCATTGGCTCTCGCCCTGAGTGCGGGATTTTCGTTAGCCTTTATCGGATGCGCCGCGCTACTATCCGTGTTCAAAACTTCTCTTGCGAGGAGTATACCCCAATGTGCTTCTCTGATCATTCGGAAAGGACTCTGCCTCGTTTCCATGTCTCTAATATTGGCGCCGGCAATAGCCAACGTCGCCTTGCTATCTATTTGGAGATACTCGGACAATCCGGAGCTGAAATATCAATATCGGTGTCATCTTGATATCGATCTTGTATGGTCTTTTACTCAGAATCGTTGTACCGGCCCTTCGTGGGGTATTTGGCTTGTGCTGGCCTTACTTCGGTTGGGAGTCACGCTTGTTGTGCTGGTACGTGTGTGTTGCTTCACCGTGAACTGGACGCTTACGTGCATCATGGTATGTCAGTTTGTGTATTACTTTGCTTCGTTCACATATGGCCGTACAATGGGGTTGTCTATATCATCCAATATTCCTACTCTTAGCCCCTACGAAATGGCTGGCGATCTATCCTACGCCACAACACCCAAAACACCCATAACTCCGATAATGAAAGAATCTCCCCTCGATCAGAGACATCCCCATACTAAGCATCGACCTTCTCATTCAACCTTGGGCTCCAACGTTGAATCAACATTTTCCGTGCTTCCATACCAAACCGCCCCAAAAGCGAGAGCAACCCGGTCCGGGTCGACCGCTTCGTCCGAGGACGAGAACGCGGTCTACCTTCCTCCAGGATTAAGCCACGTCACCAATACCGAAGATCTATACAGCAGCCGGAGCGGGACGCCGGCCGAAGATATCTATGAATATTTCAATAATCTCATGGCGCAGATTAACCGAGAAACAGACGAGGCGATTAGTCTGTCAAAGTTGACCGATTTCGAAGAGGATGGTAGTAGTAGTCAAGAGAATCCAGTTATCCAATCCAGTCCCGAGACACCGTACAGCTATAACCTTCCCCCTCTCCCACCTGCCGTTGGATATAACGAATTTGGGCAGCCTTACCCTCCAGAAGAACCTCTCGCCATCTTGAACGGCTACATCCGGCGGATGCCAACGATTGAAAGCATGGGGTCCCGAGAATTGGGTAGCATCGCTTCATCTAGCATGCTCACCAACTTGGACCATAGATTCGCTGGAAGAACGAGTGCGAGGAGTACGATGACGTTTGACCGTCCGCCGACGTCGTCTAGACCTATATCTCACTCGGATCTAGCGACTACGACCACGACGGGGACGAGCGCGAGTGTTAGCGTGGCGTCGTCGAGTCGGCCTGGTAGTTTTGGTGCTAGGGCGGAGTTGATTGCGGCTTTGAGTGGCATTGGTGGTGCTGCTCCTGGTGGGGTAGTGACGACGGAGTTGGGGGAGCTGGTGGTGCTCAACGATGGTCACAGCAATGGAAGGATGGCGTTATCAAGACCTGTGTCTGGGGAACAGGACGCAGGGCCACTTTATGGCCGCAATCGCGGTGAAGGCCATCACGAGCAAGAGCGGGTGCCTAGTCCTGGTATAGGTATAGGAAAGGTTGGGTACCTGGACACAGGGAGCTATACGACCAACTATCCATCAACCAGTCGCAGCACCATGTCGTATTACACGGCAACATCGGAAAGTTTAGACACTTCTGTATAGACACTGGTTTCTATGTAGTTTATGGCTTTTCACGTGTTAACGGTTTTGAACCGGATCTTCGGGCATTAAAGCAGTTTTATGAAATTTTGTATTATTAGCTATGTGATTGGCTGGAGTTTGCTTGTGCCAAATATGTACAAAGTCTTAATCCGAGCCACACCAAAGCGAAACATCTCCGAACACGCATATTAGGGACTTCACGCTGGATCTCCCCAGCTCACAATGCCAGCCATATTCCCGATCCTCCTAAAGTATACTTCGGTGCTCTCGATACACTCCCCCTCGAGCTCCTTCTTGAAATTCTTCGGCAACTCAATCTACGTACCACTTGTACGGATTTCCGACATGGAAATCGACGAGTTATGTGGCTTGTGGAATTCTTTCCTCAGTGCAAATCGATCAGGAAGCATGAATACAATACTCTCCATGGCATCTTATACATCAAGGCCAGCCAGTGGATAACTGAAATGCTCTATGAGAGATTATGCACAGCTGAATACGAAGGGTGCGGCAATTTTGGCTGTCTACCTCTACATCCTTACTTACAAACGAGTTTTTTTCCCCCTCTGTCCATCGGAGGACGAACAGCCACTGCGGTATCGTCAAGCGATTCGCAAGTTTGGACTTAACCGTCCGATCCTCGGCATCACATTCCCCGAACCAAAAGAAAGTTCATGCGCAACCTCGCATCGGTAGGTTCTGACTGCGCTCGTCGCGCGGGTATTGCGCTGCACGGCTCCGTCAGTGTCATGGAACAATATGTATCGAGCATGGCAGCTCAAGACCCCTTCGACGGAAAATCAGGGACTCCGTTGCGTTTCATGGCAATCGGTCGAACACCATGGCTTAATGTAGGTTCCCAAGAGCTGGAATGGGGTTTCCATTGCATAGGATGTCAGAAATCCCATCACAGCTGCTCCCTACGTTTCAGACGGAAGTTCACCATAGGATCATTCAAGGAGCATCTCAGGGAATGTGGGAATATCCGACGTGGAAAGCATTATCTCAACTAATAATCAACAGCATTTTCAGAATAGGTAATCTTTGTACTACAGTTGGAACCCACAAATGTTACGCATTGTGATGGATATGCATTATGACTATATGGCATCTGTGACAGATCTTGGGGCTATTGAGTGGTCAGGTAACCTTCTATCGTTGCCTGCTCTGCGTTCCCCTCTGTTTGACTGTGCCTGGTACCTCTCAATTGTTTCTGAAAACTCAAAAGCTAACTGTGGATCACAAAATGAAGCCTGGATCTGCATGTACAAGGATATTACAGCGGTTTCATAATTATGCGGAATCGACATTTGCGAAAAGTTGTAGCAAGTTGTTTGGTTCCAGGACCCCAGAGTCACCGCGAAGGCTGGCGGTTGCTCAGGTGGCTGTGACACTGTCCTCTTCTCGCTACTTGCAGACTGGTACTGTACCTCTAGCCATCTTTTTTTTTGTTGGATAGACGGTTGGTGGGTTAACATATAAGGCTTTTTTGTTGCCTTCCCTGGCTGCCAAAAGAGCATATGCGTCTTGGAATTGACATTTTAAAGAACCTTCCTAACCAGAGCGACAAACCATTATAAGTGACTAAGGTACTGAGTCCATCTTGGAGTTTGGTATACTGCAACTGGCAAGTCTCGAAGACTAATGAATGCTTCGATCACAATAAACACTCTGGCAACGACGTAGGCACATGACAAGCCACACAAAACCAGAGCAAGTATTGCTGACAAGAAACCATCAATAAATGCCCTCAGGCAACCCAAACATCCCCAAAAGAATCCATCGTCAAATCCGAAGGGTTTGTCTTGCCCAGAGAACTTGTCAATCCAAGAGCCTATCGTGGCCACGACCTTCCAAAACGCATAGACCAGTCCAGAACAAGCGACATATATGGCTGATAGACGCCATAGAAATCGTTCGTTATCTGTTGGAAAGTAGTCGTTCCATGCCGCCGCGTGCAGTCCTCCGTAGATAAGGACGCACATAGAAAAGAAGAGGACGGAAACATATGAGTTTCGGTGCTGAATGAGGTCCAATTTGGGCCAATTTTGGATCTTGCTATCGACAAAACTCGATTTACATAATTTTTTCGGGTACTCATATAACGTCCGACTTTCGCTAGGGCCGTTTTCGTTGTAGACGGTGTATGCAGGGTGCATTTCTTGTCTATATCTAGCCCATATTTCGGGATAATCTTTAAGACACTGGCTAGCTAATCGCCAGCGGTTGACGGTGGTGAAGTCAATGCGGACGCCGACCGGGGGCGTGTAGTACCGAGGTACCTTGGTTTTTGAGATATTTCGCTCGCGAAACCGCATGCTGGAAGCCTTCGGCCCAAATCCGAATGGAAAGAGAACCTCATTACGAACCATTGCAATTTTGAGGGTTCTAACCAGTTCGAATGTTTGTTTCGGTATAATGCTGTATGGGAGGCTGATAATGAATATAGAGTTGTTCGCAGTGCTGGGACCAGAGATTGGGCCATGTGCGTTGTGATTCTCTGGCTGTGAAACCGTATCCCCGTGGGTGACTTCGGCCACCGGCAGTCATTCCAGATGGACAAGGCTTTCGATTTCGGGTGATTTTCTGACTGTAACTCTGCCATCGCGTTCTACCTCCGTACTGATATAGCTGAACATCCACATTGTGGCGGTAACTGTAGGTACCCAAGGCTCAGAGATGATGACGGGTTCCCGAATATCAAGGGGCTTGTCCCACCATAGAAAGTAAACAATGAGAGCGCAGGCAGCGTGAGCGATGGTGTTCAGCTCCAACATGCTGAGGGGAAGGTGAGCTGCTACCCGTGCAATGCATTGCAGGATAAGCCATCCAGCCTGAACAATGACTAATGCCTTGGCTACACTGTCTGCTTTGCTCTTATCTGCGATAAATTCCTTTGAGATAGACGGAAGGTGCCCCATCTCTGCTAACACCGCAGCCCCGTTCGCAGCAAGGAAGAGTCGTGAAGCCCCGGGTATGTAGGTGCCTTCTCCGGGACCATTGACGTCAAAAGCAAAGCCACCCATTTGAGCAAAAAAGCTATGAGTTAAAGTCCATTCCGTATTGTGGGGGATAGGCGTGTCCTTGAAATTTATCGTAAGCATCGGCAGAACTGAAAGGAATCAACACATAGATATACCTTCAGATGTTTGTTCACAATTTTCGTCAGCTCGCGCGCTGACATCCATTGAGACCATGCAGTAAAAACAACCAACTCAGGGGCGAACATGCCAAGCAAAACCCATTTAACCTTCTTGGAAGGATTTACCATCCCCGCTGCTGGGACATTGAGGTGGAGGGCAGTATAGACACACAATGACAAGGTGACAAGACAGCCAGTGAGCAAACGAAAAGTGCCCCTGTAATCGGGTTCCGACCTGGAAATAGGCGTAGCTTAGATTCAACCACTTTTTTAATGAATATAAATGGCCTTACATCCATCTTGTTGTTGGACCATCAGCCATATACAAGTGTTGCAGCAGAGAGGCAAACGGAAAGACGATAGGACTTGGACATTGGGGGCAGTGCACACGCGAACGCTAGGCGAAAAGGTATGGGCAGCGGCGATGACATGTGACATGATCGTGACACAAATGAGTCTTGTCGTCGACTGGACAGAATAAAATTGTCCTCATCATCAAATGCAATGTCGGTGCCGGGGGGCAAGAGCGGTTCACATAAATTGTCACATAAAATGTGCACTGCATAGTAGGATGAAGTATGAAAGATGCTTTTGGTCCTGCCAGGCCAAATACATTTGATTAGAAAAACGTCATCCTCAAAGTGACCAGCCATTTCAAATTAATTCTCAAGAAATCAAAGAAAAAATGCCAGCACTTCTGGGAATAACAGCGTAGTTTCATATCAATACCGCCTACATGCATGACAACCAGATTTGCACTTAGGCAACAGCAGCATACATGAACATTAAAGCCAGCGGCAGCAGCAACATTCTGGCCGGGGGTCTTGGCCCTCTTCCTAAGCATCTGGGTAGACGTATTTCCACCGATGCCTCCACCGCATTGGCGACGCTGCTCCTCATATTCATCGTTGCTAAATAATATTCATCAAGAAAGCTGTTTCAACTTTAAAGGCGGAGGACACTTACAAGTTGGCTTTGGCAGCGCTGATGAAGGTGGTGCGCTCGCGTTGATCTTTGCTCTTGATTTCCTGAAGTGGAACAACAGCACTGGCAGCTGCCTTCTTGTGAACGACCGTACCGAGACGGGCCTTGCCCTTGACAATGATGTAGGGAACACCCATTTTGCGACACAAGGCTGTGAGGAACACGGCGAGTTCAATGGGATCAACGTCGTGAGCAAGGACAACCAAAGACACCTTCTTGGCCTCGATGAGAGCACGACGTGGTTTAGGCCGTATTTGACAAACAGCTTTGGCTCGTTACGGGCAGCGACAGCCTCCGGAGTGGTCTTCAAGCACTCCTTCTTCTCCTGCTTGGTCTCTCAGGGCCGTCTTTATTTAGGAGCTTGAACAACTGGGTAGCCGTGTTCTTGTCGAGGGGTGAGAGAACTGTGCAATGACAGGGGCACCGTGAAACGTCGATGCAAATGACTTTCTGGCGCTGGAGTCGGATGTACTCTGGCCACTTGACGAATCGGATCGGTCTGTGCAGGGATGGCCTATAGGGGGGAAAAGCTTGAGATAGTCATAGAATGGTAGATTTTACCTACCGATGCATCTCGAAACAGAACACCGCAACCTCGGAGCTCTAGCGTCATGCTGCCATCCATTCTGGAGGGAAGTACAGCCCAGAAATCAATGCATGTCACTTGTTTGTCGCAGAAACCAAGCTCGGCATTAATATCAAAAGACGCATATAGATTTCTTTCGTACTTGCTAGCACCTCGGTTGAAAAATTAACGGAGGCGCTTAGCTACACACAAGTACACCTGGGTGAAAATCTTACCATCCATCTCAGCATGGACTGCCGAGATGTCCGAATGCGGACCAGAACTTGGCACGGGTTGAATAGGCTTGTCATTTTGTTGTTGTGACTTGAATGGTTCGCGAACAGGAGTGTGGGGTTATTGTTTGATGTTATTGATTCGAGCCTTTTTTTTGCAGTTTTTTTTTTTGAACACCAGTGGGATTGGATTGCGCTGGGACAGATGTAGGAGCAGAACCTACAATCAAACTAGTACTGTTGACTAGTGCATACGCTGCTGAAAGTGACCATTAACGTGCACGCACCCCAGAGGGCCGGATATGCCCTAACTTTAAAGTCAGGTCCAACCCTAATGGGTAATCCCCTAGGATTGCTTGTCCTTCCTCCGCGATGCCCAATTTGAATGGATTCGTAGCGTTAAATGGAACACCTACAAATGCGACATTAGAACCGACGAGATAGTGCAAGTGAGGTACTATACCCAAGCACCAACGGACATGTACAAAATGTGATATATTAGCAGGTCTTCTTTGTGTATTTGAGTGGTGTTTTCGTCTGAGAGTCGTTCAGTCTAAGTGTGAAAGTGTGCTACAAAGAAAGACAAAGCTCACTGTGACTTCTGTATGGCGGTAATACTTTTCCAATAACTTCCTGCTTGTCGTCATAGTAGCTGTATCTTAGGTGTTTTCCCCAACATGGATATCGACACGCCCAGACCGGCGCACAAAATTGGCCATAAGGTTCAAAAAAGGGACATTGACCGAGTGCCTTTGCTTGTGAGGATGCGACCTACGAGCTAGCGCCTACTAAGTTTTATGAGCCAAATTGTCTTTGTTAAAACTGGGCCACACTTACAAATCCTGCCAACTGCGGACATTTCAATAGAAAACCCCACATAGGGGCTCAAATGCGGTATCGACGAGCCTAGTGGTGCTGGCCCACCGGGACTTGAACATTGTATTGAATGGGAAAATTGTTGAAAAGAGCAGGTGCCTGTAGTGTGATGGGATTAAGTGCGGCGGGACCTCTGTGTGCCTCACCTGGGGCAAGAGGAATTGGAAAGGGGTTCACATAAATCATCACAGCAAAAGTGTATTGCATCCATAATAGTAGGATGGAGTAGGAGTTGCCACATTTTCATGAAATCGACGTCTACTAACTGTTATGGTCACTTGGGTAAAGCTCTCAGGCAGCAACTAAGCCGTCTGGACAATAGGCAAGGAAGGGATCTCGGACTTCGCACGAAGGTGGTACTAAGGCAGAGACTCGACGTTGTAGCCCTCAGATGAAGAGGCGTCTAACTCAGCAGTAGCCAGGTAAGTGCAACGAAGGGAGATAGGATTGAATATCCAAAGATGGGGAGTACATGCAAAGTATCTAGGGTTTATATAGGTAAAGGA
>KI546577.1:0-15697 GCA_000497225.1 Amanita jacksonii TRTC168611
AGGCTATACTTGCAAGATTGATGGGAGGATGTATGGGGACCTTTATGTGAGGATGAACTTCAAAAAAGCTTGGAATATTATGGCAAGAATCCAGATGACATCATCTTCCAGCAAGACAATGATCCCAAGCACACCTGCAAGAAGGCCAAAGAATGGTGTAGGGACCATGAAATGGACCCATTACCATGGCCAGCACAATCTCCAGACCTTAATCCAATTGAACAACTCTGGACACATCTCAAGAAGAGGCTTGCAGACTATGAAAGACCACCATCTGGAATGCTGGAGTTGTGGGAAAGGATCGAGGCAGAGTGGGACAAATTTGATCCAAAGGTGTGTCAGAATTTGATTGAGAGTATGCCTAGAAGGGTGCAGGCAGTGATACAGGCAAAGGGGGGCCATACAAAGTACTAGAATATACCAATATTAGATTGTAATATGGCAGCCACAAAACTGTTGCAATGACATTACCTCAAAGAGGAATTTATATCTCAATGTAAACATGGCCAAATAGGTTCAGTGAGGAGTCAGATTGAAGCTAGGAAGTAGAGCTATCTTTTCCCTATTTTTACTTATTTTTCATTAATTTTCCCATTGCAATATTTACCAATCTGTTCAGGATTGCTAAACATTGCAATGGTTTTGAGGGTCACTGTATCTACAACATGCTACCATATAGTTTTGCCTCAGCCACTGTGATGCCACTCCCATTGCCACCCCTGTTGCTGCCCCATTACCAATTACGGCATACCCATAGTGGTGGGTGTGGGTTGGTCCACATGCAGGTACCAGAACTCAGACCCAGACCCATACCCACAATACCTGTACCCATGTACCCCCCAGGTTTCCCATACCTGTAGGGGAACACTATTTTAGAGTTATATAGGCAATACAATGCACAAGGTTGAAAGGCCCAAAGCAGGAGATCAAGTACATGGACAACAATCAGGCCAGAAACCTCAACAAGAAGTTGAGGGAAATTGAAAGCCTTAAGGATTGAAACATGGCTGGGGATAGCCTCAAAACCTCCCAATGGGAAAAAATCAAGCATGAGTTAGAGGTGTGAAAGGAGATAGCCAGCCCCATACCCCAGAGCTAGTACAATTTCTTCTCACTATCACATACTAAATCTTACATTCATAAGTTCACATATATACATTAGTGTTACAGTTGACCACTCTTTTCGTCTTTCTTACTACATTATGCTTACTCTTTCCTCAGACTATTCTTTGTCCGATTACTCATTCCTTTTACATATGCTTATCAACCTTATGATACCATATGATATCAGTATTGCGCCATCACTTACACATCCTGGTATCTGGGGACTCTTAGATTACACGTCCCACTGTCAGGGGACTTCTTTCATATGTATAAGTACTACTGGAATAAACTGCTAAGCATCAGCTTAGTATTAACAGTCAAACTGTGCATACTATTGAGGAACTGATTAATAACAAGCCTCTCAGCTTGTAACATTAACTCAGTGAATCATAAACCATATCACATTAGCATTGCAAGGTCAATTCCTAGCCTCCCATGTACTAGATAGCTACAATGCTATTCTAAAATTAAAATTAATAAAATAAAATAAAATAAATTGATTTCCATCTCAAAGTATCTGTTCCTTACAATGCATCCCTCTACAGAAGAGCACGGGTCTTGATTAACTCAAATACTGAAGCTGGAAAATGGGAAGAACCATGAAAGAGGGTGAGGAATAGAAAAGGCGGGAAAAGAGAGGGAGAGCAAACAAAGGCGGAGAGAATGGCGGTGGCGAAACACCCCACAAGGCGTCCTTGGCATGGTGGATTTAGCAGTGTGTCCGTAGGAACTCGGGGGTTCGGGATGCCTGCGACGATGATTAAAATATTATTTATTATATATTAACACCCATAAGCCCATAACGAGCCCAAAGGGGAAAGGGGGGCAACAGCAACGAGAGCGAGAGTAATCACCGCTCATAATTCTTGGTCTTCATCTTTTATCCCCACCTCCTCACCCACCCCAGAATGAACTCAGGCACAAGTGCAAGCAACTTTCGCACGGATCGGAGCAGGGGCCAGCTCATAGGGGAAAGCCGGAGACAGATATGGTTTGCTGATCAAGAGATGGACAAATTCGTCCCACACTTCCCCCTCTCTCTTGGCAGTGATAGAGCTCCCTCTCCTCCGGCTTCTTACGTCTTCTCCATGCCTGAATCATCGCCATCTTACATCCAGCTTCCGCAGCAGCCCGCGCCAACCACTGTGGCCGCGTCCAACTACCACCACCACTCCCACTCTCACATCCATCATGCCCAACCCCGGAGCGCTCCGTATTATAACAACAACAATCCGTTTCCTAATCCTAGCCCTGCCCCTGCCTCACTATTGTTCTTCAACCCTGCCGTTGCAGCAACAGCTGTAGCATCAACTTCGACTGTACAGAACTATAAACCCCCTGCGCACAAACATGCCCATCATCTGCATTCCATCCCGCCGAGGGAAAAAAGTACGAGAACGTTGATCATCGATCACATGTTGTGGGTTCATGGTAAGAGTTTTAACTTTTAACTTTGATATCCCTCTCGTCAATCTGAAAAACCAAAAAAAAAAAAAAAAACAAACAAACAAATAGGGAGAACTCGATTCGCTCAAGCACGCGCCGAACTTGGTATGACCGATCGCACAGGCGGTCCTACCTCCCCCAACTACTCCCACCGGCACAGACCGGAGAACTTTGAAGAGGAGGAAGAACTCGGAAGTGAGGGTGAAGACGTCAGTTGTCTCAAAGCGCGGTCAGATACGTCCAGCCAGTTGGGCGATATCGACAGCGAGCAGAGGCTGAGTGAGCAGAACCTGCCCCTCGCTCAGTCCCTCCGCCTCCGCGCGGAGGGGCTCGAGAAAGTCGTCACATCCATGCTAGACCAGACCCCGCCCATACACCCCATTGTAGAGGACGATCTCGTCCCTCAGCCTGGGTCGTCGCCGGACCTTGAATCAATGGCAAAGGGACGCCACCACGCCGACGACATACATAAGTTACCGAATGGAGTCAGACTCAGGTTAGCGCTGGGGACGATCATTAATGATTTTTTCGCGCGACAATCCCCCCGGACTCCATATCGACATACACACCAACCAGGATCTAAAACGTCCACTCCGACATCCCAAACGACTACCGATTCTTCTGGCGCTGGTTTGCCCGCATCGTTGGCCCATCTATCTGAGGTTTCCGGCGCCAAGTTTCTATTTCCTCATGGCACACCACAGGCTCCATCGATTGCCCAGATCTATCCTCCCGTGCGTCTCTTCAGGGTTCGTGTATGATAAACCCAGGAATTGACCCACCCATGTATATATGCAGAGACGAATGCCTCCAATCCCGAATCAACGCACCACATCCCTCTATCTCACCGGTGCGGAACCAACCGCTGGCAACGCCCTACCAGGCTACCGCTGTCCCCGTCATCTCCGGACCCAATGCGAGATCTGCGTAGAGGCCAAAGCCAACTCCAACACCAGTAGATCATCCAACGGTGGCGGCGGAAACTCAAATACCAACAGCAACAACATCAACAACATCAACGGCGGTAACATCAGCTCTACCGCGACCAATGGCCGATCCAACTCTCTCGCTTTTAATTCCACCAGCGGCTCGAGAGGAACCATGCCAAGCGCAGGGTGGAAAGGCACGCCTGCCGGTAGCGGCCCCAGCGGGGCTGGCGTGAGCGGTTGGCAAGACGGTGTTGGGATCGGGGCTGGGTTATCCACTCCAGGTGCGCGGGGGTGTGCCCTGAGGCGGAAAACAAGAGATTGGGATGCCGTTTTGGCTGGGATTGATATTCATGGACACGACGGGGCTGGGAACACCAAGTTGACATCGTTGATTCCGAGGTTTTTGAGACTCTCGGCCTTAGTGGCTGCGGAGCTTGGGAGGGAGGCGAAGGATGAGGAACAGGAGATGGATGCGGGTGCTGGCCCTATGGATCCTAATGGATCTAGTGGTGTACCTGGTCCAGGTGGAGGTGGTGGCGGTGGTATCAGTAACGGACGACAGACAAACGATTTGAACGGTGCTTCTATTGATGGTGTCACTGAAGTCGGTAATACGCAGGATCTGCGGATCTACGACCTGGCGTTCAGACCGACGAAGGAATGGTACACCCTCTTAGCTGGTTTACTAACGCGCGCCGTCTTGGAAGGGTATCTAACCGCTGGATGGAGAGGGATGCAAGCTATGGAGTGTTTGTTGACCGTCGGACTTGGTGTGGAGGACGTCACGGCTCAGGCGTTAGCCCAAGAGGAGGAAGAAAAAGAGGAAATCAAATACGAGCAGTTTGATCCCGACGACCTCCCGGGTTTGACAGATACTGTCAAATTACTGTTTCCGTCCCTGAGAGAGAGTACCCCGTCCAGAAAGGGTGTGGCTGAAGAAGAGTACGAGGCGGAGATGTTTGAACGGCTGAGAAGGGTGAGTTGAGTTTCCTTTGGGGGTTTGGACTGGTCACGGAGACTGCTGGCTACCTTTAGTTCCATGACGTACGGCAACTCACACCAGATTTGGCAACGCATATGGAGGATCTGGCGTGGCAGTATCCTGCTGAACCTATCGAACGGGCGGCGCTCAGATTCTGCGAGGCGATCGCAAAGTGGAGGGGTAAACCTGAGCTTGAAAAGGTATGTATATGCGCTTTCGTGGGCTCATCGTCATCCTTACCGTCTGTACAGTACAAGAAAAAACCTACACCCACAACTCCGGGTCTATCAAGCATGTCCATTGAATCACTCGTTCACTCAAATCCAACTAGTCCCACTGTCATGACAGGTGTTCAAAATCCAATCCCGGGCCCTATTTCATTCCCGATCCCAGTGCCTCGTCGATTGCGGCATAGACCTTCTTTAGATATTTACTTTGCGCCACCGCCTCTGGTCGCATCTCCTTGGGGCCGCACTCCGGGCAAACGTGGGCGCTCGCTGAGCGCAGCCCACATGCAAGGACCGCAGGCCAAGAAGCTACAGAAATCCTGAAATGAATGTTTTAATTATCTCTGCGTTGGCGTTACAACCAGTTTTTCTCTTCTCTCTTGTGGACCCGTCATCGATCTTGCGCATGGTTCTTGTATCTGTAGAACTGTCCTTTGAAAGTAGTTGTTAGTTATAAAAGTGCTGTATTATTCTTGTCTTGTGTCCATAGTATATTTGCCTCCGGGTTCCTAAAAAATAGAGTAATTGTTTCCGTGACGCACCCTCGATATTAAGCTCGTACGAATATGAAGTATCCAGGAAGTGTGGATTAAGAAGAACTTTATTCAAGATTACGGCGTTAATCGACATTAAAGTGTCCCCTAGCCATTAGGCAGTACCTTCCACTCCGTCCTTGACCGCCTTCCAAGATGGACGAGTGGAGATGTCATCAAACCATCTTGAACAGATGTTCTCAGACAAGAAAATCCATCGAGTGGAATTAGTATTTACCTCTTAACATTGGGCTTGTCGTCAATGAGACCTCCATCGCCGGCAGCATAAACCAAGCTGCAGAAAGGCAAATGGAAGAAATCAACAAGCGTGATTTCATTTCCCGCGAGGTACTTTTGCTTGCTCAGAATCTTGTCATAGACATCAAGCTTGCTATCGAGGTTAGCGCGATGCCTTTGATATGCGGCCTTGTCCATGTCTTGGCCCAGGAACCTACGGTGATTGAAATCAGACCATGAGAGCTAGAAAAATATACATCGTGCCTTACTTCTTGAAAAACTTCTCGAGAAGAAGACCAGACACGTGTGGTAAAAAGTTGGCAAATTCAACGGAGGCAGCTTGCTCGAAGAGCGCCTCGCCCTTCAATCCCTCGGGGATGAGCTTCGGTCCTTGGTTAGCATATTTCTTGGCGATATAACGAGTGATAGCACGGGTTTCATAGAGAATAAAACCATCATCATCCTAATAAGAAAGGAAAAAAAAAGCCATCGAGCTTAATGAATCATCAGACAAAAAGAAAAGAAACTTACGATATAAGGCACCTGACCGAATGGATGCTTCTCCAGGTGTGCAGGTGATTTGTGCTCACTGTTTGCCATGTCAATGAGGATAAATTCGAAAGGGACATTCTTTTCATGCAAGACAGTCGCAACCATCTTGAGATTGGCTGATTGAGCGTATCCGTGAAGTTTCAAAACCATTGCGAGTTGCGAGTTGTTGAGCTTGGGTGCCATTTCATGGTGGCGGGACAAGCGCTATTTAAACCCTCGGCGATGTGGTCTTGACGATGAATCTATCCGGGGATTTTGCGGAAAGTTATCTCCGAGTATGTACAACAAATAAATCAAAAGAGCTGTAACACTGCGTCGCAGTTGACTGCGCCCATGACCCGTATCCTCCTACAAAGAAATCCCAAATATGCTTAGGAATCCGTAGCACATCTTCAACCAATCATTGATTCGGTGGGCCTGCGCCGCTATGCTGCGGTATCTCCGCCTACCTCGCTGGATACAAAGGAAGGCTGTGAACAAAAATTAAAACAAGTTGAAACAGTTACATTTGCGGTGTTCCTGCAGGAGGTATTCACTTCGATACCATCGGAGTCTTATTGTAATACGCTCCCTTCGGCTTTCTCACAAGACCGATATAGAAACGTGTCCGGTGTCGGGGCGGTAGAGTTAACAGTGTACCCTGCAACTGCAGAGCATCCGAGCATCAAGGCGACCTCCCGTCGGAACCTTTATAGAGGGACAGACTTCACAAGCCTCGCAAATTGAAGCAAGCATGGAGGTGACCTATCAGACTCGGATGCTATGATTTGGACAACATCTATGTGAAACCTTTTTTTTTTTGAATACCAAAGAGTTATTTATTGTCACTGTCTAGGTGGCTCACGACATACAAAAGAGTCTAAAGCTGAGGCAAGCCCCGTAGGGCGCATGAAAGACGATATAGCGCCTGCTAGTGGCTATCTAATGATAAGAAAATGGTCAGCGATGGGGGACATCACGGCGGCTTATAATCGGCCGCGTGGTAATTCTTGAAGCCCTTTTGGGCTTCGTCGAGATCCACGGTAATGGTAGTGTCGGTCTCAACCACGGCCGAGAATAGTGCTCTGTCCGCGTTGGACAGAATGCGCCGGGTTGTTGATCCCGAGGGTGATTTCGTGAATGTCCTGAGGAGGCGGAAGGCGGGTGTTTCTAGGAGTAAATGGGCGCGAGGCCCATACAGCTGCTATTTCGTGAAGTGTGATGGGCATCTTGCATTGCATCGGCGACCAGCGTTCATCCGGGAGGGGGGCTGGATAATTATCAATAGTACGTAAGCACAGGTGGTAATTCGGGTTCCAGTGCGATTCCTTATCCATATACTTTTAGTAGCCATTGAACACTTCTTAGTTGTGAACAGAGCATACATCGTTCATGCTGAACCTGTTGCAATCGTTTCTGACGCTGCAAAGGCTAATTTCTGCCGAGAGGTTGGAATCTGGATCCAGCAGAAAGTCGCCAAGTACAAGTATGTAAGAGACGGTAGGTTCCACTGTACAGTCAGTGCTGCTGTTTGCTCAAGTACGATCAAGTGCCTCAGGCAAGATTCTTCGTCGCGAACTGAGGAAGAGGGCTGTACGAGAGCTTGGCGGACGAGACCCCAGCCGGGTTATATGTCCGCGCAAAGCTATAATACCTCACAGTCGGAGCATACTCGTTGTGAACTTGCATGACTGGAATACTTTCGACATATGCCTGTCAACTACATTTACCGGAAAATGAACGATTAATTATCAGTGGCGTCGAGTTTGGAGCTTGTCCTCGACCAAAATGACCGAGGTACTGGCTGCTCCACGTCTCAAGGTAGTCAAACGGAGTGTGAATGCTCGGATATTGCTATTTCATTCTTTAACACTACCCGCCGTGGCCTTTGCGGGAAAAAACCTAAAACAAACAGACCCAGCATCGGCGCGAGGCTGAGTGCGTCACGAATTAGGGAAGATGAACAAGGAAAAGTAGATGTCAGCCGTCGCGAGCTTAGCTCTCAGCGACCAGAACTGGCCCAGCCTTGAAGGGGAGGGGGACGTGGACAACTCCTTTACTTGCCCACGACCTCTCTCCCTCTGCCACCCCCGAACTTCGCTTCGCGATAAGAGTGATCACACCGTACCAGATCGTAATCCGAAGGTGGCAGGCCATCTTAATTAATGTGACGCACCTTTTGTAATGAAGAGATGATGTCAACAATAGCGAGGAATGGTGCGAAGAGCAAATCGCTCATAGCAATCAAAGAGGAAGCTCAAGGCTGATGCGCTGATGGTCGATAGCCGGATTATGCCCAGCTTTTAAGCATTTCCTAGGTGGTCCGTGCTCATTCGGGTCATCGAAGAATAGGGGCGTCCACATGCAGAATTACCCGAAGTGCATAGATGTAGTGAAGTACACGAACATACCTGGTGAGACATCTATACAGTCTGGTTCCTCGGCGCATTGTCAGCTTCACTGGTAAACGGTAAACGCTCATACATCTTGGAGTAGAAAGAACCTCGGACTTTGTGCTACTGGCCGACTCACCTTCGCCATGCGCCTTGGAGCGTCGGCTCCTCGCAGCCTCATTATAGCCCAGATTGAAAATGGCAGCTTTTTAAAAGCTAGAATCCTTGACCAGAACAAGAAAGCCTGTGTTTTACTGCAGTTCCCAGATGATTAAGTTCGGTGCTGTCAAGGCTTATTGGCTGGCAGGTATAGCCTTGCTGTTCCTCATTGGGATCAAGGTGCTTATGAAACGACCAATGTTGAAGCCCTCTTCTGATAATAGTGGAAGTCGTGTGATGTAGTAGGTAAATTGAACTAACGCGACCTCATACATATCCTGTTGCTGGACGCCTCGATAGACTCGTTTCACTTTCTTTTGCACCTTCCAATTACATGTAAAAGGTAACTGTATTGTATATTTGAAATATGGTCCGGATATTTAATGATTGGTAGCTTGAAGGACTTTTTGCCAGGAGGGACGTGAAGAAATATCATCCCACCACCTACGTGACCAACTCGTTAGATCGACCTTCTCTCTCCACCGTTCATTAATAATAAAAAACGTACCTCTTCAAGTGAGGCCTCTTCTCAATGAGATCACCAGCTCCGATATCGCGAAGTTTGCTGCCGTAGGGTATGTGGAAGAGATCGACAAGTGTAATCTCATCACCAGCGAGGTACTTGGTCTTGCTCAATATTTTCTCATAGCCGTCGAGCTTAGCGTCAAGAGTATCGAGGTGTCTCTTCAACACGACCTCATCCGTCTGCAACCCCCGGCGCCTGTAAATCATAGTCTCTCTCTCAGATACAGCGATAATCACAGCCAAAGAACCGCTTACACTTTGATCAGCTTCTCGAACACGGCTCCAGACGCGTAGGGATCAAAGTTGGATGCCTCGATGGAAGCAGCTTGCTCGAACAGAGCTTGTTCCTTCAGATCGGTGGGGATGAGTTTGGTTCCTTGGTCCGCGCATTTAGTAGCGATGTACCGGCCAATAGCGCGGCTTTCGAAGACGATGAAACCGTCGTCATCCTACAAGTAGACAAAGCAAAAATTTAATTTTTTTTGGAAAAGGAAGTGATTAAAAAAACTGACGAGATAAGGAACTTGACCAAACGGTTGCTTCTCCACATGCTCAGGTGCCTTGTGTTCGCCTTGGGCCATGTTGACGGGGACCAACTCGTATGGGACATTCTTCTCGTTAAAGACGATGAGTACACGTTGAGTGCATGTGGAGTAGGGAGAGCCGTGGAGTTTCAAAACCATGACTAGGTTGCAGTTGAGGCATTGAGGTCGTCATGGTCGCCTCTTTATACATTTTGCGTCGATAGCCAGAACCCGCCGCCCCGTATTGCTACCGCGAGCTTAATGCCGTGGAATGTTCGAGAACCATGATGAGGATGATGCGCTGGGACTCTCACGTGCCGTTCTTGCTCAATTTAGGTATTGTCTGTCAGCAAGTCTTTCTAATGCGTACGGAGCTGAACTTCCGTATATTCGCCTAACCATGCGTTTCAGAACAGTTGCTGACAGCCCAAATTGCATATTAGTCTGATCTCTCATGATCGTCGACGATAGGATGTGATATTAGAATGTGATATATTGTTATTTCCCCCGCCTAGGAACCGTTCCGTCAGCTTGCGGACCCCAATCGACATTTCATCGTGTATGTATTCTTTCAAGATTTCTTGACAGTCCGAGTTGGTCATCTCCGTGGAAGCGTCGCCAAGAAGCCAGTCACCATCCGATTTTGACTCGATGACACCCCCACCATCACGGCTGGCGCATGAATCTTGAGCACCTTCAACCAGAGTGGGTCCCTCCGATGTGAATGACGATCCTTCGTCTTGCGCATACGACGAAACAACGTAAGGAGGGGCATCATCATCATCATACATTCTAGCCGCCCTTGCGTCATCGTCGCTCATCGACGTCTCCAAGCTAGGACCCAAAGATTTTTCACAAACGTGCAGTTGAGGTGGAGGAGTAGACTCGAGGACTTGATGAGCTTCTTGCAGTAACGTTTGGACCTTGGCATTCATGTTGATAATCCAATGATACTGCCGTTCCTCCTCCAGAGTCTTGAAAAGCTCCTTACCTCGGCAGCCTACACATGGGTCCTTGTATGCGTGCGTAGGAGGTACAGTGGACGATCCTATGTACGAATATATGCGCTCGTTCTCGCACCTAGACTTGACAAACTCCGCGGCAAGAGATTCGGATGATGACCCTGAGCTACAAGAATTCAGAGGGGTGGCGCCTAGTTCCTCCGCTATTGAGTCCAGCTCAGCCATGAGTGAATCAAATTGATTCTCTTCATGTCGTCTTTCTTCACTCCAGAGGTGGGAAAGCTGGATCGTGACTGGTTCTTTGCCGTCCTCGTTGCTATAGTTCTTGGTGAAGCATGAGCGTGTATAATGATGGGCGGGGAGTTCTGTAAAAGGGGTGGCGCCGAGCGAAATCATAGTCGGATGTGGCGTCGCGGGGAAAGAGAAATGCTATTTTTAGTCGGAAGTATTCCACGAAGTCAGTTGTCGGTAGATTGAGGCAGTGAATCCGGATGAATAATCTGTGTTGTGAGTACTTCGTAATGGTGAGTACACGATGATGAATCCTGATTATGTATCAAGGACGGGTGATGGTTGGCGTGTCAACGTCGATGGAGAATGCTGGACACAGGGGGTGTGATGCATAGATATGACAAATTGCAAAAAGATGACAGGGCACACGTCCCTCTCATCAGCCTAGAGGGCAAATCAACAGGGAGGTTAAGTCATCATGCATCATGGGCTGCTCCAACGATGATCCTGACCACGAGCGACTCGGTTCATGGATCACGTTGCCTTTAATTTATACACCAAGAGCGCGCGGCACACACACACAATGATGAGCTGAATCATCTGTTTGGTCTTACCAATCGATTTCTTGATCACGTGGCAATATACTTCTAGACTTGCTGTGAACGCTGTCAGCTGTCTGCTTAAAAAAAAGACTCTACTTGTACGAAATGACAGTCAACATCCCCAGCTTCCTTCTCTTTAACAATGGTCTTGAAACTCCATGGCCACACTTTTTCCTTTGCTACCAAACTTGCGGCCATCGCCCTGATTGAACACGATGTTCCTTTCGAGCTCGTCCTTGTTGAATTATCTAAAGGGGAGCATAAATTGCCACAGCACACTGAGTATCAACCCTACGGCCAAGTTCCTTACATGGTAAGATCGTTCTCCCCCCCCCCAACAACTATTCCGGCTCATTGTTCTCCTCCAGGATGACGACGGTTTTATTCTTTACGAAAGCCGCGCTATCGCTCGGTACATTGCCAGGAAATATCCCAACCAAAAATCGAAACTCGTCCCAGAAGACCTGACGGATCAAGCCCTATTTGAACAAGCTGCCTCCGTTGAACTTGCCAACTTCTTCCCCCCCACGGTGGGATTCATTTTCGAGAAGGTCCTCAAGAAGTATGGAATGAATGTTACTTGACTCCTACTGTGATCTGACATTCATCTTGACAGGCGCAGGGGCCTGCAAACTGACGAAGCTGCAGCTGAAGTGCACCGCTCCAAAATCGACAACGTCCTCAAAGTGTATGATAAGGTTTTGGGCAAACAAAAGTACCTCGCTGGCAACAAGGTTACTCTTGTCGATCTCTTCCATCTTCCGTATCTTGACGCCGCTGGCGCCAGCGATCTCATTGATGATAAACCCAATGTTAAGAGGTAAGCATCATTTGATCCATCCTTTTAACCGGAATCTGATAATGTTGGCTTTAAGGTGGTTCGCGGACATCTCCTCACGTCCTTCATGGATAGCAATTAAGAATGGAGTACATAGCCGCATCTAGAAAGCTTGTATTATCACGGTGTGATTAGATACAAGTGAATAACAAAGTCTTGAACTGATGATAGCATGGCTTCATTCTCTATGACAGTCACACGATTGCCCGTTATTTCGCCGTCAAGTACGCTCATCAGCTGGTTCCGGCAGATGTCAAGGCAAACACCCGTTTTGAATGAGCTATTACCGTCAACTAACCAGATTTTGAGCCCTACGCGAGCGTCATCATTAACGAAAAAGTTGTCAAGGAGTAGGGACCTATCAACTTGTCAGACAATGGCCTTCAGATGAGTACGTTCATACTAGAATGAGATAAAGTGAGAGGAGTGTGTGAACCCGATATTACAGCGCGGGAACGTCAGATAGAAGCGTCAGACGAGGAGCCGCACCTCACAGATAGTGTCCAACATATCCCTGGTAGCAAGAGACGGAGGTGTAGCCGTGTAATTCACAAACCATTGTTACAGTCGAAAGTGGGCATGCGTCGTATACAGACGGGTTGAGAATGCGGGTATATAGTCACCGTACACCGGTGGGGTATTGATGTGGTTAGTCGGCGAAAGAAATACTTGTTCTCTTGTGTATGCTGCTGACAGTGTGCTATAACAAGTACACTGAAAAGCACGCACCTCCTCGGGCTGATCGGACGACAATCCTGACCAAGCCCGAGATGATAATTCAAGAGCTGATGGTTACGTTAACGGTCTTCAATTTAAACAACAGAGATGCGACGTCGCACAAATAGTGTCAAATAAGTACCATGAATCATCCAACCCTGTTCCCCGCACTTCGTCTTAGCAATCCTCGGGGTACCATGGGGAAAGTGACCTACCGTCAAGCAATCTTTTGGTAGTACTGGTTTCCTATTGCTTAAAAAGACGTCACTTGCACGAAATGGTGGCAGTCAACATCCCCAGTTTCCTTCTCTTTAACAAATGGTTTTGAAACTACACGGCTACACTTTTTCCCCTGCCACCCAAATTGCCGCTCTTGTGCTGGCTGAGAAGAGTGTTCCTTTCGAATTCGTCCTTGTCGATTTAGCGAAAGTGGAGCATAAAACACCCCAGTATATGGAGCATCAACCCTATGGTCAAGTTCCCTACATGGTAAGATCGTTTTCCCACTTATCAGCGATAGTGTCCCATATCATCAATCTCTTTCAGGACGATGACGGTTTTATTCTTTACGAAAGCCGCGCTATCTCTCGGTATATCTGCAAGAAATATCCCAACCAGGGGCCAAAACTCGTCCCAGACGACCTGAAGAACGAAGCACTATTCGAACAAGCTGCCTCAGTTGAATCTGCCAACTTCATTCCCCCCACGCTGGGATTCCTCTTTGAGAAGGTATGGGTCAGGAAGTAAGTAATATTCCTTTTTTTTTTTTATCAACTGTTGTGATCTGATCTTCATCTGGACAGGTACCGAGGCCTACCGGGCGATGACGCCGCAGCTGATGCGTACCGCTCCAAAATCGACAGTGCCCTCCAAGTGTATGATAAGGTTTTGGGCAAGCAAAAGTACCTCGCTGGAGATGAGGTTACTCTTGTCGACCTCTTCTACCTTCCATATGCTGGTGCTCTTGACATGGCTGGTGCGAGCGATCTCATCGACAACAAACCCAATGTTAAGAGGTAGGTACCATTCGAACCGACTTTAACCGGAATCTGATGATGTTTGCTTTAAGATGGTACGCCGACATCTCTTCACGTCCTTCGTGGATAGCAATCAAGGATGGAATACCGAACCACGCCTAAAAAGATTGTACTGTTATGATGTGACTAGATACAAGTGAACAACGAGCCCTTGACTAATGATATCATGGCTTCATTCTCCGCGACAGTTTGCCTGTTACGTCTCTACCAAATATGCTCACCAGGGATCCCAAGTTGATTCTGCCAGTAGGAGAACAAACTTCTTGCAGAATCTATCGCCCTTTTTACCAACGCGGAAAAAGGTAATTTGAAGGCCTAATTCGACCTATTTGTGTAATTACCGAACGGCAAGTAGTCAACAAACTCCTGTGGGATATTTGGCATTGCCCTACCGGCCCTTCCACAAACCTGTTTCAGTTATTCATCGATCGAGCCATGATGCGACGGGATGACAAGTGATGACGGTAGAAAAACGTACAAGGTTCAAGATGTTGGGAGGATTCTGAACATCAAAATACCTGATCCGCTTATCTGCGTTAGGGTTACCGTCGGGGCTCGGCCTCACCAGCTGACTTGCCCCAAGAAGGGAAGAAAGTGAACCTGTGCCTACCTGTTGACGCGTTGAGCGCATACTTCTAGGTTTGCCCGCCTTTTAGTCGAAATGATTGATCGTGAATGTGGCTCATGATGGGCGTAAGGCAACAAGTTGTCTTGAAAAGAAGGTCCTTCTGGAGTTAAATCTCCCCAAAATGTGACGAAGTGTAGCCATTTGGCCGAATTCTTTAACCATTATCCATCGGCAACCATAGTTGCAGCGCATCTTTTTTTCGGACCGGCGATAGTTGGATCTTTTCTCCGACCATAGGGCTCTTCAATGAGAAGGCACTTAGCCATGACACCTTATTTGCTTTTCTCAATCCCGCGATCTAACATTCATCTTTGACAGGCTGCAGTAAAACGAAGCTGGAGCTGGGATTTGATCCCCCCCCCCCACCTGTGGTGTATTGGCTTTTTTGGCGCTGCAGGCGCAGGCGAACGGACCGACCAGCAACCGAGCGTTAAGAGGTAAATATTATTTGAATCATTACTAACTGAGGTCTGCCGGTCACCGAATCTAAGAAGATCCCTTCACGTCCTTCGTAGACGGCGATTAAGGATGGGGTGCAGGACACCGCTAGGAAGACCGTATTAATCATTTCACCTGACCATTCCAGGGTTGAGTTTAATCGATGCGTATCATCCGGCTATTGACGGGGATGATAGGATGTCAGGTGATACAGGGTAGTGTCGTTGTACCCGAAAGCATTCAAGTTCCCTCCAGAGGACGTTTGGTTTCCCAGATTCACCATTCCTTCCCCTACATTACCATGGTTTTGAAGCTCTACGGTCATCCTAGGTCAGCCGCGACCAAGCGCGCGATGATCGCAATGCATGAATTTAACGTCCCATACGAGATTGTCATCATTAACCCAACGAAAGGAGAGCACAAGAAGCCTGAATCGCTAGAGAAGCACCCCTTCGGTCAGATCCCCTGGATGGTACGTGCTTCACATATTCTTAATTGTTAAACGTCGACCTTGGATTTCCACTTTTTACAGGACGACGATGGCTTCATCCTCTACGAAAGTCGTGCTATTGCGCGTTATATCGCTACCAAATATGCTCACCAGGGACCCAAGTTAATCCCAACGGATCCCAGGGCGAACATTCTATTTGAACA
>KI546579.1:0-12732 GCA_000497225.1 Amanita jacksonii TRTC168611
GGCACACCACATTGCATACATTCCAAAGGTATAGTAGATCATTATCTATAATCCTACTGCTAATGTGAGTTCTAGCTATCCGATCAAATTCAAGAATTTTGCACAAGCAATTTCGGAATGCCGGCTACGTCACATGTTTTAACTCACCTGCGCCGAGAACTTATGCATGAAGTCTGGAAGGTTTTGCTCGATGAAGAGTTTATGAAAGCCTATAAGGATGGATTCAATGTCCAATTTACCGATGGCATTGTCCATTGCATGTTTCCTAGGATCTTTACTTATTCAGCAGATTATCCTGAAAAGTAAGCCATTCATCATGCTATCTGGTAACGTGCCAACTCAATTGATCCATAGAGTTTTAATTGCTTGCGTCAAACAGCTCGGACTGTACCCGTGTCCAACCTGTCTCGTAACTTTAAGGGATGTTCAATTCCTTGGCACCGGATTTGACACTCAGACACGCACCCACTGCAAGCGCACGGATGATGAGAAGTACCAATCAAAAATTAAAAAGGCACAGAAGTTTATATACCTACATGGTGGACTAATAAACGGTACAGTGGTTAACAACCTCCTTAAAACAGAGTCCTTAGTACCAACTCGAGTATGTAAAAACATTCCTACTAGTCGGCTTGTTTGAATTGATCAATGATCCCATCCAGAATGCATTTTCCTATCGACTATCACAACACGACTTCGACTTTTTTTCAATGTTCGTCCCGGATTTACTTCATGACTTCGAACTAGGCGTTTGGAAGTCTATTTTTGCACACCTAATGAGAATCCTCTATGCGCAAGGAGGTGATGCGATTCAGCAGTTGAACAAACGGTATTTTATCTCTCATTCCAATGCTATTTTCATTCCTGGAAATAATAATAATCAGTTATCGAATGATTAAACCCTTTGGACGTGGAACTATACGGCGATTCCATGCAAATGCATCAGGCATGAAGAAGTTAGCTGGACGTGATTTTGAAGATTTACTTCAGGTAGGTGTCGCCTGCTTGTGTATTATGTCTTTGACATATCTGCTACTAGTGTGCTATACCTGTATTCGAAGATTTGCTAGAAGACCCTCATGAGACCATCTTCCATGAACTTTTGTTTGAATTGGCAACCTGGCACGCCCTGGCAAAACTCCGACTCCACACTGAAACGACTTTGTCATTGCTCGAGCATTCAACGAACAGACTTGGCACGGCAATACGAAAATTCCATGATGACACATGCTCGCAGTTCAATACTTTTGATTTACCATCAGAAGATGCCGCTCGAGCACGCCGTCAAGCCGCCCAGCCTACAAATGGTAGAGCAAATGAACGGGCATCAAAGCGAAAGCCTAGGACCTTTAATATGAAGACATATAAGCTGCACGCGCTTGGCCACTATGTTGACACTATTCGCCGTTTTGGACCATCAGATGGTTTTTCCACTCAAATGGTGAGAAAGCTTTTGGAATTCCTCCTCACTTTGTGACATATGTTTTCAGGGCGAAGCTGAACACCAGAGGGTCAAAAGGTATTACCGACGGGCGTCCAAGAGTGATTTCACTCGAGGGATTGCAAAACAAAATCATCGAGAACGGGAATTGCAGAAGATCAAGGAGCGCGAGAAGCTGAGAGATGCGATTGACCAAGCGGATACTGCAGGCTCTGGAGAGATGCCTGCAGCACCGTCAAACCGCAGCCTTTCGTCAATCGAGGAAGAATCACTTCCTGCTACATCACCAGAAAGGCATCACGATATGTCCTATGAGACGAAGAATAAAGTAATCCTTAGCAGCTGGCTTCGTAAAAACAAAGATGATCCTGCCTGCAGGGTTCGTAAGATAACCAATAGTTCTACATTTACACGTATCCTGATACTCAAGCAGAATTTTGTTCAAAGGCTCAAAAACCATCTCTTGAACCGAATTCTGGGCCTCGAATATGATGGCGATGAACGTGAATTTACCACCGCTGAAAGAAACCAAGTTATCATAAAGGACAACGCGATCTACAGCCATCGGGTCCTTCGAGTCAACTACACTACATATGATATTAGAAGAGGTCAGGACTCTCTTAATGCTCGAACTGGTTCTGATTTCATGGTCCTTGGCTGTGAGAGCAACACAAATCCCGATCCCCACCCATATTGGTATGGAAGGATCATTGGGATTTATCACGCCGAGGTTGTGTATATTGGACCCCAGTCATTCTTTCAAGAACCAAGAATTATGAAGTTTCTATGGGTGCGCTGGCTGGGGCGGGATCCAAACCGCTACTGCGAGGGCTGGACAGAACGGCGACTACCCCGAATCGGATTCGTACATCACTACGACGATGCAGTATTTGGATTCCTAAACCCAAGTCTCATTCTCCGTGCGGTCCACCTCATCCCTTGTTTTTCTTATGGTCGTACAAAAGGCCTTCTTCCACAACGATCCGTTTGTCGCCTTCCTGAAGAAAAGGATGAAGATTGGGATATGTTCTACGTAAATATGTGAGTATCCTAAATTCTATCGTTAAAGTCAACTTAGATCCGTAGATTCGTAGACCGTGATATGTTCATGCGGTTTCGAGGTGGCGGTATTGGACACAAGACCATCCAGAGTGCAATCCAGAAGTTTTGTGATGACAGGTGGCCGGACGAAGTGAAGGACATTACTGAGCAACGGCCGTCACAAAAGGACGCTGAAGGACAGCCAGGGGAGAGCCTGAGGCAAGACTCAGCACAAATGGATGTCGAGGAGCAGTCTGCTGAGAGACAAGATTCGGCGCAGATGCCAGTTGACCTTGAAGAGCAACTGGACATTGAAGGGCATCTTGTAGAGAAGGGAGACCCAGCGCAAATGGACGAACTCATCGATCTCACTCATGAAGAATATGTCGAGATACCAGATGAAGGTGGAAAAAATGATTCAGATGTGGAGGACTTAGCTTATGATGAGGAGCGATCCGATGATGAGTCTACATTGGGAAGCGAGGGTGAGGACAGGGACATTGACGGTGAGCTTCGATGTGAAGATGATGACGAACTTGAATACGCAGATTTTTGAATCATATATTCTTCGGTGAGACTCACCATCATGATTATTGCGCACATACGAGGGCTTTAGACTCAAATTCTGTTCACAACCGTCGGACCGCACGCGTGTTATCATCATCTTTTTCACGCAGGGTGTATCAAAATTTCTCATTACCGACCTTGTTACTGGTCTGTTGAATTACTCCCACCATCGCTACCATCGTCACTTCCATCTGACCGCACACGCATCATCGTTGTCTGTCGTAGCATTTCCTTGTGGTGCGTATCACTTTTTTTAACCCTTCTTATTACTGACCTTGTTAACTGTTAGTTAAACCATTCTCACCGCACGCGCCTCATCGTCTCTCCCGTAGTATTTCCGCGTGGTGCGTATCACTTTTTACATCCTTTTCTTATTACTGACCTTGTTGAATGTTAGTTAAACCACTATCATCGCACGCGCGCCATCGCCATCTCTCTCTCATAGTATTTCTGCTTGGTGCGTATCACCTTTTCTTATCACTGACCGTTGTCTATTAGCCTATCACCACTTTCACCCACCCCGCTATTTCCATCACCATATCCGTCGTTATCGGTCGCTTTCATAGATCTACACTCCCGGTACGTTTTCAGCTCCTCCTTTTTCTCAACAACTCATTATATTCGCCCTTAACTACATCCTCACCTTGCACCCAATCCTTTCCGCCGTTAAATGCCCCACGCTCAACCAGCATTTTGATATGATTACAACCGCTTCGAGCACAAAACGACTCAGAAATCGTCGTGCAGGGTGCTTTATTACTAAACCACCCTGAAGATGTGGAGATGGCGGACGTGGATGAATTGATGGAGGTAGATGCTGAGGAGGAAGGGAAGGGTGGAGACGATGACGATGAGGAGAGCGAGGGTGACTCCGAGAACATATACGGGGCCGACAATGGGGACGACGGTGAGGAGGATAGCGAGGAGGATGAGGGCGACGGCGACGACGACGACGGCGACGACGAATAGCTGTATGCCGAGGACATTGAAATGACCGATGAATCCGCATAGCGCCTCAAATTCTGACATTTTGGTACATTTTCTTGGACGAGTTTCTATCTACTAGAAATTTTGTTAGTATTGTCTACTGCATGCAACGTAAATAACTCTATGTCTTCGTTTAGCGCGTGTATTTATTGCAATAATGTAGTTAGTACATCATTGTAAATATTTAATCAAACAATCTTATCTAACTCAATGCTATCTAATCGCTCGTGGCGCAGAGGGTTGGACGCCGACAGTGAGACAATGTATTCCAGCAGATTATAATTCATTGAGAGGGACAGTAAATCTATTACAATGGTTTTTGGCCATCTATAGATTCCCTGTATTTCCTAAAATCGATCATGAGTGGTTATGACAGATTACCAGATTTCGACTTTTTCGTTGATGTAAGGCCTAATCAGTAAACGGAGTTCTTCCTGATGAAGGTTGGTCGAGAATTTTTGGCTACGAGACGGCCCACGAAAGTTGAGTACAGAGCGGAACATGAGACAGCATATTGAATGCATATACATTCTATTGGCGTTTCGTGGCGTTCGGAGCACATGCGCTTGCAGTTCCTACAAGTTGTGGATTAGTGAGATGAATTAGAGCCTGTTACATGCCAGGCTCAAAGTTGGGTTGGTGGAATGAATGCTATTGATGAGAGGAGCAAAAGCCTGGAAGCAGGCACCGGAGTTATTCCGCTAAACTTTTAGTAGATTTGCCGCTGTAGCGTCAAGATTTCATGAACAAATTTCTGGTGTACGATTGAAGTGTTCTATGCACTATTTTATTGTATACGAAAGGGGGGTCCATACGACCCATACACTCCTCCACGCACAGCTTGGTATCCAATAGATAACCGAAACAAGAGCCGCATCTGTCCAGGCAGCAGTCCACGACCTAGGGGATTGAATGATAAGACAGGACATACAGAAATGGATAGCGCTCACTTTCTCGAAACGTTCCAAGTTCGTTCGGAGCGCCACGGCCAAAGGCTGGGGGATTAAATGTTAGGCAGCACACATAGGAGAGGACGAGAACGACTCGGAGCAGTACTCACTGTTTCGTCCCGTCCGAACTTCGGTTCAATCACCACAGGCTCAGGCTAAGGGATTAAATGTTATACAGCACGTATGTAAAAGGACAAGAAAACGAACAGTGATCAATGTCTCGTTATGTGCCTTATTGGTTCCGATCCCGGAAGACTTGCTAGTAGGTTGCTGTTCCGTGAATGTACTGTTTACATTTCATCGGTAGATAGTGACTGCTTCTCATACTTACTGCGCGAGTAACGAAATGGTGACTTTCAAGCAAAAAGGCCATTTGTAAGATGGTTAAGGTAGCAATGAAAGTGGCAATAAGAGGAAGTGAGAGGAGCATAATCGAGCAAAGAACGATCAATGGACCTGCTTCAGTGACCAGCACTGCCGAAATCTTACCAACTTGGACTCTTTATGCACACCATGTGGTGGGTTTTCTCCGATCCCCTAGGCAATAGGGTACCCCGGTATCGAGGTCGGCTCGCTATGATATTGTTAGGTGCATGTTGGAAGACCATGTCTTACGCGAAGTCGGTCAGAAACCACATGGTCTGTGGTGGTGGTAAGAAACCCTTTATGAGACAATCAAAAACCAGGGATATGATTGTATCACATCACAGGAGAGAATTTGATCATGGATCACATCCTCTTGGCAAGCGTAAGAAATACTCACCCTGTGTTAGTTTATCTCCAGTATTTATATCTAAAGAGTGATTATAGGTATTCAACAAGGACTTTACTATACCAAAATATGTTCTTCGATTCCGACACAGGCTGTGTGATGATCACGGTTTTCTCTGTCAGAAATTTAAGGGGTAATCGTGTTGCATGTTTGAGCTAGTTACTTGGCCTGTCACGCATGGTGGCATCACTGGCTATGAAGTGCACAGCCACCGAGTCGCCAAGGTCCATTGTGACGTGACTCTCGGTTTTATCAGTCGGAAATTGTAAACCGCCAGTCTGTCCATATATACGAGTATTGCCGAGCAGGGGCCTGGGAGATCATCACAAGCGGCAGCCGAAGGGAGCGATTGCATAAAGGGTTCCAAATTGGCAACTGTTTTTCGGCAGTGCTGGTCACTGAAGCGGGTCCTTTGATCTGTAACATCATCCTTGCTCTATTCGTTATGCTCCTCTCATCTGGTGTTATTTCCACTTCCTTTGTTATTGCCTCCACTGTCCTACAGATGACCTTCTCACTCGAAGGTCATAAATTTTCTGCTCGTGCAAATGTAAGTAGAAAAATCTTCATCATCCTACCACCGTTTTTGGAAACTGAATATCATATGTTGCAGTCCCAACAAATTGTGCTTGTAAGCTGTCAAAATCTTCCAGTGGAGCCTAAATAGTATATTCACGAATGTCATAGCCTGGGCTACTACCACGTAGACACCATGGACCAAACTTAGAAGTAAGCAGGAAAAAATCTGCTAGTGGAATCTAAACAGTAAGATCAAGCCGCCGCCTCCATACAGTGAAGTCGATCCACTTCGACCTGAGGCCCACCTGCGGTCCAAGCAGCATTGGGAAGCTGCGAAGATGGTGAGCTACTCATTCTTGTCATCTTCTGTACTAGTCCTGTTACAATTTGGTTCCATAGACACTGAGATGCTGTATAAACAGCTGTTCACTCTGTAGGGATCCATTCTCGAGTCGCCTACAACATTGTATGGAGGGGTGCATGAGGCCGATGTTCTCTGATTTCAAGTATAATGCAGATCTACATGGCAAAATACAAGTGTCACACGAGATAATCCTGGGCTTTGAACATATTCTCCATTGAAAACAAAGCATGGCCGCCCAAAAACAAGTTGGTGAACGCGCGCCGCTTACAATTTTTACTATATATCTGTTTACATACTGTAGCGGATGTGTAATCTAACACTTTGATGTCTTTCCTTTATTCATTATCACATACTCAATCATTGGATACCCGCAGTATCGCCACGTTACTCCACGGCCTCGGTGCTCTCGATTTCAGATACACAAGACATAGATAGAGCCTGAGGAAGGGCGACAGAGGGATAGAGTATCGCCTATCTCACTCCTTCCGTCTACGCGATCACCCTAAGCCTAATCCTGATATCACCATCCTCTGTCCAGCAGTACATGATAGAGGTAGCTGGTCAATGACAGTGACTATCTGGAGCCCTACTGAACCTGTCAACTGGAGGGTCCATCGGTATGGATCTGACCGTGTGACCGTGACAGCGTGAATAAACTTGCTCTCTGATCCGCTGCTGCTACGGGATTCCCACAAGAGCCGCTGCTGGCTAGTTCGGAGCAGGGTATTGCTCCGTCAGACAAACAGATAAAAAAAAGTGTGTGCTTGGTGATAAGTAAATATCATGTGTGCTTGGATAAATCTGATCTATACGAAGAGCCAATATGATTTTGCCTTTTTGGACCAATGTGGTTCCCGAGAATCTGGTGCAATGATTACCCAAGCGTTGCTACTGTACTGTGCCTCATGGCCAGAACCCCAACATCACACAAGCCAAACAATTGAGTTCACTTTGATCCCAAGAGTTCACAATGTGGCAATGACTTTGCCAATTGAGCTCTACCTGTTTGAGTATTCATTTTCAAAAAGCCATGACTCGAAGGAGGAGAACACCAGCTTCACGTAAGGTGTAGTGTAATTATTGAATCACCGGGAGCCGCAGAGTAACTGACAAGTTTATAATTGGAACCTAACGGCTGTCGCCCCTTTTTTAGACAATTAAACCTTATAACGCCGTGAGGGGGGCACACATCCGCCCATTTTGAACTTACACAGCTATTATGCCCACCTACGGGGTCTGCGAGGCTTTTTTCTCTGAAGCAGGCTGTCGTAACCGCCAGTGTCGCCTTCGGCACGATGCATTTCGGTGCTCCTGTGGCGCACTCGTCCTCGAATTCTCGCGGGGATCGCACTTGAACGGAAAGAAGCACCAAAATGCGCTGCGTCTACGAGAGCGGGCGCAAGAGACCACCGCCGAACCATTCAGGCCGCCTCCAGTGGAATACGGGACAGAAAAATGCCAACATTGCCACATTATTGTTTTCCGCACCGAGATGGCGGCACATCTGAAAGAACACGACCGACGGGAGAGAATTCAGAGAATGAAAGAAGAACTGGCTGCGACGGAAGATGATAAAGAAGGTATAGCAGTTGATTTCAGGGAGGGGGTCGACTTTGGCATCGTCGAGGCTGGAAGCGCCGAGGGAAAAAGCGTGTATATTCGCGGAGAAAAAGCAAAGGGATCCGTGCGGTTGGTCAATTGTTTCATGCGCTCCGCCCTCGAAGAAGGTGCACCCTCGAGCTCGTAAGTCGATTAATCCGTACGAGAGGTTAAGAGGCTGAGCCGGATCTTACCGCAGGTTTTCTGTAACCATCATCGGAAAGCGCAATATGACATTAACGAAGCCACGATCGGTGGTTGTGGTGTTTATGCCGATAAATGATGGATACTACGAAGATACATTGGAACTGGTTTTCGCCCACTCAAATGGGAAACACTCCATCATCACGAGGCGTGTCCATGGGATCGTTGGGTCTCTGGACGACCACGAGGAGCTCAAACCCAAGGCACCGTACAGGAAGAAGAAGTATATTCCACTCGCTATTGACGGACCCATTATTCCAGACGATCGCCCTCCCGTCTGGTCAGGTATCAAATGGGTTCACGTCTTGCCGAAATTCGACCCCCCCAAGGAATTGATCAAGGCCGCATTCAAAGAGAATGCTGCTATATCCCATCGAAGCGTGAAACGATTGATGCCAGCGACATTCAATCTCGACACGTATGGAGCTTGGTTTCAGGCGTTGCTTTTTATCGAGGGTGAACAGAAGCAGTGCGTACCCGTATGACCTGCTACCTACCATTCTTACGCGCTCCTCTAGACAAGACCTTGATCGATTGTTTACCCAACGTGGCGTAGAACTGACACAGTCCAAACTCCGATACAAGTAAGCTTCAGTTCGAATAATGCAGATTTGGGGAGTAGTAACAGCTATTAGTTTGGAGGTTAAGGGCATTGCTAATGGTCGACCTTCTGTCCTGGTTGGCGACTATATTCACATCCGAGAAGCAGGCGACGACCAAAATCGTAGGTGGTACGAAGGGCGGGTTCACGAGGTCAATCATGAAGTCATCAACCTCCACCTCAGAGGGGACTTTCGGTGGATTAAAGGAGCCAAGTTTGACGTCCGGTTCATTTACAATCGACTACCCGAGCGGCGCAAGCACCAGGCGGTAGCCAGCTCTTTCAGACCAATGCGGATACTTTTCCCGGACGAGAATTTCATCAATTACCGACGAGCAACGCTGGATGACGTACAAACCCTCAATCCCGTTAATAGGGACATCATCGAAAATTATGAACAATGTGAGACGATTGCGGCGATCCTTAAGCAGCCTCCTGGAAGTGTACCGTTTATTATTTTCGGCCCGTACGTGTTATGATGGTAATTAGCCCCGCGACTGCTGATAGACCACTTAGGCCAGGAACGGGGAAAACTGTCACCATCGTCGAATCGATGCGTCAGCTCTTGTTGCTTAAACCTGAGGCACGCATCCTAGCATGTGCTCCAAGCAACACGGCTGCCGACACTATAGCTGAGAAGCTGGTAACCCTCGGTAGATCAGACCTATTCCGGCTCAATTCGTTGTCTCGTCCCCCAAGGGATCTGAGAAGTGGTCTCAAGCCGTTTTCACTTTTGAATGACAACGAAGTTTTTGCGATCCCGCCGGTCGAAGAGTTACGGAAGTATCGCGTCATAGTAACTACATGCATTTCCGCTGGTGCCCTGTGGGGAATGGGGGTTCGCAAGGGACATTTCACGCATATCTTTATCGACGAGGCGGGACAAGGCCAAGAGCCTGATCTCATGGTTCCGTTCCTAACCCTAGCGAGCACTACGACGAATTTGATATTGGCAGGAGATCATCAGCAACTTGGTCCGGAAGTACACTCGCATATTGCTAGGTCTTACGGGCTTCAACATAGTTATCTACTAAGGCTGATGGGCAGGACCATATACTCAGACCTTGAGTATGGCCGTGGTCTTACGTATGTGTTTATCTGTTGGCGTGGATATTTACTAATAATTTCCATCGAACCAGAGTCGTCAAGTTGCTGAAGAACTTTAGATCCCATCCTAGCATTCTCGAATTCTCAAATTCGCATTTCTACAAGTCCGAACTTGTGGCGTGCGGTAATCCGGCTATTACTCACAGCTTAGAAGATATAGACGAGTTACCGAAGAAGGGTTTCCCGATTATATTCCATGGAATTATCGGGAAAGATCAGCGGGAAGAATCGTCGCCTTCGTTCTTCAATATAGACGAAGCTACTCTCGTTAAGAAATATTGTCTGAGTTTGCTCGGAAATCGCAAGAAGAGGCTTCGTACGTGGCCCAAAACGTAGCACGGGAAATGGTATATTTACTTACTTCGTTTGCATCTTTAGGACCAGAACACATTGGTGTTATTACCCCGTACCATACCCAGAAATGCAAGATACGACAGTTACTCTATCGTGATCCGAAAACGGAGGACATCAAGGTCGGTAGTGTCGATGAGTTCCAGGGCCAGGCGAGTGCAGGCTTAACTTCAACGACTCAGCATCAAAAGATTTGACACCCTCTCTCGCACAGGAACGCCGGATTATCATTCTGTCGACTGTTCGCAGCACCCCCGATCATGTAGCCCTAGACATGAAGCGCTCGTTAGGGTTCGTCGCCAGTCCTCTACGGCTAAACGGTCAGTACCTTCTCACGCTTAGAAACACTTGCAAAATTTGACCACGTGTTTTTAGTGGCCATGACGAGAGCACAGGCTCTCTTGATCGTCGTAGGCAACCCCATCGTGCTGTCGCTCGATCCTCTCTGGCGCAGCTTTTTGAATTACGTACACGACAAAGGGGGCTGGAAAGGCACGGCTATCGCATGGAACCCTGCAGAGCCTGTTAACCTGAATACTTATGACGCTCAATACAGAGAGCGTGCTGAAGGCGTTATGGAGGATACTCTCACAAGGCTGAGAGCGATGGTGTCGCAAGATTTGGAACAGTATGATATTGACTTTAGTGATGGGGATGACTCTGACGGTGAAGGTGCGGAGGAAAGGAACAGGGACCGAGATGACGAGTAGATTTGAAGTCGTCTTTTTGTACTTGTACAGAAGGCCACGTCGGCCGTGACGTCACGGCTGTTACTCTCCACTCCAGTCCTGCCCGTCATGAACCAGTTCTTTGCTGAAATCCGCAAAATACCGCCAGTCACGCGTTTTCTATGCGCCTCGTCTTTGGGCGTCACCGTTCCAGTTCTTTTGCAAATCATCGCTCCTTACAAAATCATCTTTGTCCGGGAATTCGTGACCCAGAGACTTGAGGCATGTTTGAATTGTGCATCAGATGGGAACGTACAAACGGTCTGATGCTGGAATAGATATGGCGCATATTCACTAGTTTTTTCCTAGGCAGTACGTTGCACCTCTTAATCTCGTCTTCTCCCACTTAACTGTGTTTTTTTGGATTGCAGGCGGCGGCATCAATTACATTTTTGAGTTGGTCATGCTCTAGTCCAGTGTTTTCCAGCCTTCTACAAGTGTTTTCATACTCATTGATACTACAGCCACACAGCAGACCAACTCGAATCTGGTTCATACGCACGAAGATCAGCAGACATGGCATGGCAGCTCATCTTAGTTGGGGGATCCATCATCGTACGCCTACCTCAAACTCATCATCTCAGAGCCAGTATTCACCCACCCTATAGATAGCTTGCCTCCCTCTATCTGCCTACGTCTTCACACGCCCCTTCCTCGTCGCCCTTACCTACCTCTCCTCCGCGCTCGCTCCGCCAGGAACGCAAACCTCGCTCATGGGGCTATTCACCTTCCCAGTCAAATACCTCCCATACAGCATGATCGCTATGGACTTTATTATGGGCGGTCCAACCGCTGCTGCCCAAGGCATTGCAGGCGCCATCGTTGGCCATTTTTGGTGGTGGACGATGTGGGCGACGGATAGGGGGCGGAGACCTGCTTTGGAATCATTTGGAAGGGCCCCCGCGTGGGTGAAGGCGATTGTAGGAGAACCAGAAGTGGCATCGATAGGAGGTGGGGTACAGGTTGTTCCTCCGAGACAACCTGCTCCGCGTGGGTCGACGACGGGCTATAATTGGGGTTCTGGAAGAAGGCTAGGAACTTAGGGTGGGAAGAGTATTGCGATACTGTGTCTATATCTAACCCGAATGCATTGCATATATAAACGACGATTGCCAGCACAGCGAGAAAGAGGGAGGTCTACAGTTTAGGAGAGCAAAATTTATCTCACACATCCAGATCTAATCACCATTAGTTCAAGAGAATCTACTGAAATCAACACCATCTAGCTCCTTTCGTCTACAGGACTCCAAGCAACCGTCGTAGCCAGCCATGAATATCTGGTGGGGCACTGGTGGCACGTCGTTCAGGTAAGAATATTTCTCACCCTCCCTGAGAGCTTTTTCAACTTTGTCGTGACAGTGCCGTTTGCACTAAAACCAATTGTTTGTGTAGAATCATGGCGGGGATAGATAATCAGTAACCTTGTGCAATGTGACTAAAATGGATATACTCACAAATTCTTCTAGTGCATTATCCGAGTGAGAAGGCTGTTTGGAACTGG
>KI546585.1:0-16381 GCA_000497225.1 Amanita jacksonii TRTC168611
GATTAACTAGTACACATTGTTAGGACCATTGCAGTAGTCCAGAGATCAACAGAGTGGCCTTAACCTTTGATTTATGGCACTGCTCTGGTAACCCATACTCTCTAATAACCCCTACCTTCTGGCAAACCGAGCGGTATGGGTTAAGAGGGAGTCGACTGTATATAATGGGTGTAATCAAAGCTCTATGACGTCGTATAACACGTGGCCCTGATCGTCTTGTACAGCATTTCCAATTCCCACGCGACACAAGTTAAGCGCGAGCAACAACGGATGCTGTACGGTATGGATGAGCCTTTCCGCCGGCTGTCTATCTCCCCTAGGGCAATCCGCGCTCTCGAACAGGTGCCGCAGTTTTCAATGGCTAGAAATCGGGGCCGGAATGGACAGCATGATCGGGCACGTTTCGACGCTTTCCGAGTAGCAAGGCGTGCCGAAATCTCCGAACGTGAAGCTACCTTCACGATCCGGCAGATCGTAATGGAAGGATCGGCATTGGCGACTTGTGGTGCAGGGCTGGACGTCCGCCACCTCTTGTGCGGCTTCGACTCGTGCTATCTCACTATTAAGCATCTACCCCACGGTACCACGCATCCCGAGATTGAAGAGTTATTTACACAATATGGTGTTGATACCAGTTTGTTCTGCGTGGTATTGCGGCGGAGGCAGGCAGGTGACGAAGTTGAGGCCAAGGTCTTAATAGATGCCGACATTGGCCAGGCTGTAGCAGTTGGGCTAAGCGGTATCTCCTTTAAGGGCAGCATTCTCGACGTTGCTCTCGATGAAGGTGGGGTGCCCAACAAGATGGGCTCAACGCCTGAGGGTGCCACGAACGTGCTTACTATCGCCTGGAGGCAGCCTTCCTCTACTATGATTGTGGATTACGGTAACGCTGTCGCAGCCTCGAATGCCCTGGATATGTTGGACAATACCATCATCGGTGGTCGCAGGATTCGAGCAGAGCTGAAGAGGATCCCTGGAACTCGGGATATCGACGGGTTTAATACATGCGTCAAGATCTCAGGCTTACCCATGAGCGTGGCCCAAAACGAAGTAGAAACCCATGTCGGGGCGCCTGTAATCCGAGCTATCCGCCCACAGTCCATTTTTGATACTAAGGACGTTGAAAGGGACCTTAGACGGCACCTGTGGCTGATCGTGCCATTCGAAACCTTTGAGTCTGGCCTACCCGACCCAGACAGCGTGGAGGTTCATGCACGCTTCCGCATCTGGGACGATGCAAAAAAAGTTCATGACCTCCTTCAAGGGACGAGACTTAAGCCTAGCTATCCCACGTTCTACTGTCGATTGCCCAAACCCATCCAATACGTCATCACTATTCCACTCGCCCAATATCAGGCTCAAAAGGGCCGTTGGGACTCTATGACAGAGGGAGACAACGACACTCCTGCCTTCATCAAAATCATCAATAATGGAATAGACCGCGCTTCCATCCGCGTTGTCGGAGACGACAAGAAAGCCGTTGGCCAGCTGAAAGTACGGGTGGAAAATCTAGTTGCTGGAGAGGCGCTAGACGGGAAGCTATGGCACCCCACGTTTATGGGAATTCCTGGACGCCTTCTCCTCGATAATATCAGCTCACTAACGGGAGCTTACCTTCGAGGTGACTGGAAGACTAAGACGTTGAGGCTGTATGCTGATGGTGATGTAAAGCAAGCTGTCGTGGAACGCCTAGAGAATGAAATTAAGCGCTTGGAATCGTCAGAATGGCCGATTCATATTCCCCACCGTGCCATTGGATTTTTCATGCGCAAAGGACTCCCTACGTTGAAAGAGGAGCTGGGAGAAGACGCGGTTACCTTCGAGCTAGCTCCCTCCCCTTTATTATTCGTTCGTGGCAGCGGGGAAGCACGGCTGCTTGTTAAGCGCTTGATCCAGGAATTCCGTGCCGGAATTGGATCTGAAGCAAGGCCTGACGAAGGGGATGCATGTCCTATTTGTTTTGACGAGATCTCCAACCCTGTTCCGCTCAGTTGTGCGCACCGCTACTGTGCAGCGTGCTTTCGTCATTTTCTGGCATCTGCTGCAGATAGAAAGGCGTTCCCTCTAGTATGCACAGGGGATGAGGGCAAATGCAGAGCACCTATTGCTATTCCGATCATTCGAAGGTTCCTTCTACCACAGCAATTCGATCAACTCGTTGAAGCCGCCGTGACTACTTACATCGAGAAGCAGCCTAACAAATTCAAATATTGCACCACGCCTGATTGCCCACAGGTTTACCGGTGCGAAAGAGGCAGTGCTAGCACAATTACGTGTCCCTCCTGCTTCGTTACAGTTTGCACGGCTTGCCATAAAGAGGCACACGAAGGTATGACATGTATGGAGCGGGGGAATATCGGGAGCCGAGGAGAACAAGAACTTACTGAGGAATGGGCCGAAGCTGCAGACCTAAAGCGTTGCCCATCATGTCAAGTATGGATACAGAAATCGGAGGGTTGTAATCACATGGCGTGTCACTGTGGCGCTCACATCTGTTGGCGCTGCCTTGTATCTTTCCCAGATGCAGACGGCATATATGGACATTTACGCGAAGTGCATGGAGGAATATATGACGATAACGTCCTCCAAGAGCATGCTGCGCGTATTCAGGACGATTTCGAGTTTGCGCAGCGTCTTCAGCAGGAACTCGATGGGACGGGTACTTGAATGGGGGAAGAAAGATTGCTTGTAGCTAGTAAGTCGTACATGGATGAAATAGTCGTCAGTTCAAGTGTACAGTATATTGAGGCCAAACAAAACCAAACCCTAGGCATTCCTCAACCACCCCTCTGAACGCGACTCCGCATCACATATTTCCTTCGAAAATGTCCAAACGGCCATCACCCCCGACAGGCCCATCCAACGGTGCAGGCGGCCTCGTAAAACGCCAAAAATCTAGCGAACCGCCGGGCTCTACCCAACTTGTCATCTCTTCTTCAGGCGACGACAAAAAGGGCCTCATTCGGTCCGTACAGCGGACAAGTAACTTGGAGGCACCAATCATAAGCCTTTCCGGAGCTCATTCTGTGAGTGGGCGTTAATTTTGAGGACGGGGAAATGGTTATGACCGGTAATTTGGCAGGCAGAAATTTTGAGCTGTCGGTTTGACCCGGCAGGACAAAACATTGCGGCTTGTTCAGCGGACAGAAGCATCTGTATGTTTTTCCTCTCTCCACTGTCATTCCAAGTTGTTCTTACCCTATCACACTTAGCCCTCTGGAGGACCTACCCTCCCAACATCAATTACGGCCTTCTTCAAAGCCACTCCAAAGCCCCAATCCTTGATCTTCAATGGTCCCTCTGCTCACCACAGCTATTTTCCGTTTCCGCCGACCACACGCTCACATACACTGACGTGACTACTGGCCAACGCGTCCGGAGAATCCGCGCGCACAGGGAAATCATCAACGCGCTAGACAGAAGTCTAGCAGCTGGCGGTGCAATGGGAACCGAACTCGTCGCCACTGCTTCGGACGATAAGACTGTCAAGGTCTGGGATGCAGGTGAAGACGGGGGAAAAGCGCCCGTTGCGACGTTCGACGTTGGGTGTCCTGCTACTGCGGTATGCTGGAGCGCGGACGGGCAGAATTTGTATGTCGGGGCCTTGGATAATGAGATCCACGTAGGTTTATTTCCCCTTATTTTCGTTTTTTTTGCTCACTTTTCGTGTGCATACAGGTTTACGATATGCGCAAAAACACACAAGTATACACCCTTATGGGACATACTGAAACTCCCACTTCACTCGCTCTGTCACCAAATGGGAATTTCCTCCTCTCGCCTTCTCTATCCTCACAAACCATAATCCACGACGTGCGGCCGTTCTCCCCGTCACCGACGCGCATACACCGCATATTACAAGGTGCGCCCGCGGGGTTCGAGAATGCCTTACTGCGGGGAGCGTGGAGTAAGGACGATGGCGGACAACGCGTTGCGGTGGGAGGAGCAGACAGGATGGTGTGTATATGGGAAGTGGAAAGCGGGAAGATACTCTACAAGTTGCCTGGCCATAAGGGAACAGTGACTGCCGTTGACTTTCATCCCAAAGAGCCTATTAGTACGTTCCCTCTCTTTTGATTCCTTCTCGTCCATACTGAAGAATTTATTTTGGCAGTTCTAACAGGAAGCAAGGACGGCATCATGTTGCTTGGTGAAATAGATGCAGGAATAAGCATCTAGACATTCGTTCATTTAAGCTTGGATCCGTTCCTTCTACGCACGACGCCTCGTTTGTCACCGTTAACCCTATTGCCTGTATTATACTGAGCCACAATAGCGATGGATCCTTTCACCTGAGAAACTTGTCGTCGCTGAAAGTGAGTAATTGCTCCCAGGACCGAAGGGATAGTGGCATGTCGCATGTTATCGTGATTCATGTACGCCCAGCTACAATTTACTTCCCATCTGTCCCTACCCTTAGGAATACAATCAAACCAGAGCGGCGGAGCACGTTGGGCGACAAGAATAAGGAATTTGAGCATGCAGTTGATCAGTTGATGCACCCAGTCTTTGGCCAATTCATCGATGATTGTCAAACTTTTCCATCACAACGATTGTATGTCAGAGGTCTACCGGTATGAGGAGCATCGTGCTGGGAGGATTCATGCAGCATTCAAGGAGGAACTAGGTCTTTCGTTAATTCGCCAGCAGTTCTAGTGATGGCAATATCTCGGTTTTAGCTATGCATTAACTCAATTCAAGAATGAGGTTGGATCTGGGAATGCCGAACCATACTTCCAGGTGACCAGGGATCTCGCACATAAATATCACGATTCATCCTTTCCCTCCCCGGTTGTGTCTTGTGTACTCGACCGACTTGGAAAATTGATGCATATGATACAGGAACAAGGTCGGGGATTGCCGAGATGGTAGCTACGTTGCCGGATAAATGATGCGCCAAACGATCTCCAGCGACACCCTTTACGGTCGACGAGAATAAAGTGTTTGTGCAAAGGATGGACGACGGATTCCTCGGCACCGAAGGTGTACATGTGACGAGGATACTCAACGAGCCAAGATTACCTGCGAGACTAGACGTGTAAATGACGTCGGATTGAAGAGGTGCGCGTTGAGGAGAAGCGCTCTTCCCATTGTCACCTCCATCCAGCCTCATCAACGTAGAACTCCACGCCATTGTGTACACCGGAGTGTCAACCATGTTGTTAGCCGCGTAGTAGTGCGAAACTCTGAAAAATCCACACAAGCGCGTCACCAACGAAGAACCCGATCACGGGTGGTCCAGATTTGGATTCAGTAGTCTGTTGAAAGCTCGACACCAAGCATTAAATTCAGTCATGGCTGACTTAACAAGAGACGACGTGGTCGCGGACTTTTAGGTCAGAGCCTTTCGTTGGAGCAAGCGCCTTGGCAAGGTGGAACGAGAGTAAAGAATAGGAATCGTGATGCAAGTCGAAGCCTGATCCCATTGATGAATGGGGCAAATGTAGGGTTGGTCACAGGCAGGTCTACCAGCCATTGACATTGTAGCAACAAGACATCGCGAGTATCTTTGTCGATGAAGAAGTGGTAATAGGGATTTCCTTGTCTGCGTTCTTTGAGGAAAGGTCAGAATATACAGCAAAATATTCCTGGCTGTAGAGAGGGTCCATGAGTATCGTTATAACAGCGAGTCCCATATACGCACCCAAGATGGCGGGCTCAGAGTCGCAACACGTGAAATCCAGCTTTCTGGGGTTTCAATCGAAATCGCGCCAGTTTCACGAGTAAAGCTAGTAAAGTGGCAGGTCGGAAAACAATCTCGAATTTCCAACTCCCAAACATTACCTCTCCATGGGATCAACTTCTCCATCATATTTACACTCGCTCCTACCTTGACGGTCGAGCGATATTGGCTATCCCATCAATGTAGTCAAGAGGTCGCGATCCCTTAGGGGGGTCATGGTCTATCACATATAGGAGCGTGTAGTAAGAGCGTGTAGTAAGAGCCCTGCCATCCATACATCATCCATAATATCTAACAAGCTTCCATTCTTGCTTGGTATTACCATTCTTGATCGGCTGGAGTTTCGCCTAGGCATGAGGCACGTATATCAGATCCAAACTGTGTCATGATCCATCCATAACACCCACCTGTGTGCCATTAACATCGTCAGCAAAACCCAATACAAGCGCGCTTTTCAGAACCTTCATCCTGAATAGCAGGAGTTAGGAAACAGCACGATTACTCGAAATCAGTGATTCAGAACTTGAAAATTCCCTCCCTCACGTCAAGGAACTCCAAGGGTTGTTCAAGTCTGCTGCCTACGACACCAGCGTCCTTGGGGTACTCCGTGAGTTACTCAGACCTGCTCTACTCGATCTGTTAGTTAGGCGCGTTCTTACCTCGTGAATTTGAGGCGTGCTGACGTACGTCTCGCCCATGAAATTCATCACTGTGTAGTGCTGGAGTACGCGATCATGACAGTCGAGTCGCCACTATCCGCAGAAAATAACGGTCACTGATTCAGGCTGATCGATAATCGTAAGCTAGGACTCACTAAGAACTGTTTGTGCTGTCCATCAAAATCATTATACGGCCAGCTAATAACGGTTGTACCATCGTCTTTTCTTCCATTGCTCAATGCGAGATATGTGCCCGTTCCAACGTTGAGTAGCTTGTAGAGCATGGTATAAGAAGGCGAAGCAGTCTAGACAGCACCTAATATAGACTGATGGTGCATACATATTTTGCTCCGAGTATTTGGTTATACGCGCGACGCGTGAAGCGTGGCTGGCCACTCATTCTGTCCCACGCTTGCGTATTTCCCATCTCCCATGCTAGCAGCACGCAACCTATCACCGTGCAGACAACTTTTGCACCAGAGCCTCTCCTCCGCATCCAAATCCCGACAAGTATCCAGCTCTCCCTACGGCAGGACGCACGTCTGGCGACGACGCCCACCAACCCTACCCAACCCCGTGGTGCCCAAATTTCCGCAACTAGTCATCCGTTCGGACGGGACGTCGTACACTCAGTGGACCACGTCTCCCCGATCCAGGATACGTCTTACCAGAGATACGACAAACAACCCTGTGTGGAACACAAGTTTATGGCTGAGTGAAAAAGGGTTCGAAGACGAAGCGGCTGCGACGGGAAGACTCGGGAGGTTTAATAGGAGGTTTGAAGGATTGGGAAGTGCCGCTAGTCATGTTGAGTGGTCGGAAGAATTAGGGGGAAAGAACGAGGAGGAGGGTGGTTCGAAAACGGGGAACCAGAATGTGAAGAAAAAATAATGGTTGGCTTCCCTACTTCTCGATCTTTTACACTTTGTCTGAAAGGTAGCTAGGCTGCTTTGTGTTGCCCAGGGAATTTTGGGACCCTCCATCCGGGATGGATCAATTGAAGGCTTACCCCTCATTACAAGCGTACATTCAATGGATCACTTATTGGAAACATGTACTACATGATGCTTGACGAGCAACCTATGAGAACGTCCCAACTTTTCCTCCTACCTCATACAAAAACACACTCAGGGTCTTTTGCATTGCTTTTTATGCGCTTTCCAATCTGCTTTCTGACACTCCGCAGAGCAATACTGTATCCCCTTGCATGTGCCACAAAGCAGCAACTTGGGTTTTCCGGGACCACCACACTCGGCACATGAATTCGTATTTCGTTTGACGTCCCGAACCTTCTCTGACACGAATTCACCTATCGTGTCGAAGAAAGGGACAGCAAATAGCGGGCTGATAGCGATGCGGGTGCAGTGGGGAGCAAAAGGCTTCCAATCCTTGCTTTCTGCGAACGAACCGAGATTCTTTCCCCTACCACAACCGCATATCGGGGATTTTTCCATTTCTTCCGATATTGGGACACCCTTGGATATGTATTCGCATTGAGGTTTGTGCTTCCACTTGCGACAACGCTCGGTGAAAGCCGGAAGAAGATGCTTCCACAATCTGACCTCGTCAGGGTCAGTCTTGATTTGCATTATCCCCGCCTTGTTCGTCCGATAGATAGCGCTCGACAGACTCTCGACGAGGCTCACAGTCAAAGGGAGCACAACGGCGTCAACTACGACTGTGTGGGAGGCCAAGTCCAGCAGTAGGTCGTTTACAAAGATAAGCGTGTATGAACCCCCGTTATTTGGATCGGAAAGGCTAAAGACACGGTGCTGGCGGTCGTGTATATTGCCAAATAGATGATGGATGCTCTGTTTCATGCGCGTAATGACGTCCAATTCCATTCCTCCCAAGCTTTCTCTCGCCTCGGCCTCAGTGAGGTGGCGCTCGTGGTCAGAAAACGCCATGCTGGAATGCAAGGTTACAAAGTCAAGCCTCTTTCCGCTGGATAGGTCTAGAGCGGGAAGCCGATCGAGGTCGATATAGTGGATGTTCCACAAATTGAATGATCCATCTTTCTTTACCATAGGGAAAGGGTTTAATAACTTTCCAAATCCCTGTCCAGGATCAGGAACCTTCACGTCAACCTACAATCGCTGTTACTACGCATATATCTGCAAGAATGAATGAAATTCACTTCAATGTACGACGACTTCCTCGCGATCCTAGTCTTTGAACTGGTTGAATCAACAGGGAACGGATATGGTATCACCTGATGATGTCTTCCAATAGACACCTCAATCGCCTGGGATGAAACATGGCGGATGTTAACAGTGGCATTGTCCGCCAACGCTGTCTTGATACTAGTGTCCACAATGTCAACACGGCCTGTAAGCGTCGGCGCTTTTTTACCCGCGCTCTCTAAATTAATTTTGATAGTATCGGATGGAGGTGTGCCAGGTTGAGTGAAAGAGATAGTCCGCAGCTTCTGTAGTTCTCCGTAATTTCCTGGCCGCTCCCTCGTGATATGGACATGCTTTCTGTCGGTAATGAGGGCGGAAAATATATTGAGAGATGGTCCCAAAATGGGCATGAGTTTCACAGAGGCAGTTGGGTTGTTTGCCTGAACAGAGACTTGTACTCGAAGGGAGGGTTCGATACCCAGGAGCCACGTTGGGACATAGAAAATGAAGATAACGGACGACGATCCCTGTAACCCGCTCGCGTCCTCGTGAAGTGTAATCGATGGCCCTTCGTCCGTGCAGTCGGGGTAATCAGCTGCCACACGGCCGAAAAAGCTTTGGTAGTGCTGGAAACTGTTGTGGAAGGTGGTTCCTACAACGGCGCATTGCAAACTAGGAGTCCCGAGTTCTTTCCAACTCAAATCTTCGAGAGGCTTGAATTTGCTCCGCGGAACCTGAAGAGTTATAGAAACGACGGGAGGTATAGCCTTCCACCCTTTGAAAAGCTCGTCGTTTTCGAGGGAATCGTTGAATCCGGCAGAGAATGGTTCGACGGAGTGGACATTGAGGAGATGGAGGGAACAGAACAAGTCTTGGAAGCTGTTAGGGCCGACGAGAAGTCTCCTGTCGTGAGAAATGATATCATGGACGTGGTCGATAAAGGTTCCCCAGTCTATGTCAACCTTGTCCTTGACAAGACGTAAGAGGTATGCGAAGCTGAATCTGACGTAATGTGCTCGCGACATTTTGTTCAACTTCCATAGCGAAGGAGTAGACTGAAACATCTCCCCTAGGTCTTCATTACTAAACATCTTCAAGTAAACACCATAGAAAAAGGTTGCCAATTGTTTCTCATCGAAACGTAGGCGCAGCTCCCTGTGCGATAACGGCGGAACAACTCTGGAATCGGACATTGAAGCGACTCTCCAGGAAACTTGTTCGTGGAACTGGCTTCTGGAAGAAGGGTCTAGAGCGAGCATGGCAGCCTCGTGTACGTTCGAGTGGCTCGTGAAGTTTGATACGTAGGAGACGGGGACCATGTCTAGAATCAGAGAGAGTATGGATATATCGCCGCAAAGGAGTTCCAGGAAGCCGTCCCTAGCGACGCCCTTCTCGTTGGATGGCAATAAAGTATTCGTGTAAAGGATGGAAGACGGTGCTCTATGCAATAGAGGCTTACAAGCGATAAGAATATTCAGTAACCCCAGATGATCGGCGAGATTGGACGTGTCGACGACGTTGAATTGGGAGGGAGCGCAGTGAGAGATATTATTATCGTAGTCGCCGCCATCCAGGTTGATTAGCGTGGAACCCCATTGCGTTGTGTATATCCCGGTGTCAATGGCATTATTAATAAAATAGTAATGCAAAGCCCGGCAGAAAGCTATAGCATCACCAACGAATAACCTGATCACGAGCTGTGGGCTCTGAGATTTCAAGCGTTCGTTGAAGAATTTACACCACACATTGAACGCATTCATAGCGGACTTGACAAGGGAATGTATAGTTGCAGATTTCCCCGTAGTCGAACCTTTGAGTGGAGCAAGCGCTCGGGCAAGATGAAACGACAGTAGGGGATCAGAACCGTAATGCAGTTCGAACCCTAGCCCCATCGCCGAATAGGCGAACGTAGGGTTCACCAAATTTGAGGCGGCTAATGCGATGGGATCGTCGAATGTAACGCCCGTCCGCCAGTAACGTTTGAATTGCTCAGACCCCAAGGCCCCTAGAGTCGTCAGAAGAGGCCCGGCTGAGCGAATAGAAGTGGTGTTGAACTTCATTTCTTCAGCATTGGCCGTTGAAATTTGCTGGAATTTGCTGCAGAGAGTGTCCTTCTGCCCCTTTGAGAATGTTTCGGTCTCGATATATAATGTCCAGTATCGGCGAAGCTCATGCAACGTGTGTGCGGTGCAAACCCTAAGGAACGCACCGTATGTGCTTGCGTTCCAACTTGAGAGGTCAGTGGAAAGGTCCAGCAGCCGTTGGCATTGCTTCAAGAGGAAGTCGAGAGTATCCTTGTCGATAAAAAAGTGGTAGTATAGATTCCATATCTTTGAGATGTATGCGTCGACATTTTCAGAAGGTAAATCGGCGATGAGAGTATACAGTAAGACATTCCTAGCTGTTTAAAAGGCATTACATTGTGCGTTTTCACTGCAAATAACATAATGATTCCATACCTAGGGTAGCAGGTTCCCAGTCGCAACACGTGAAATCGAGCTTCCTGGACGCTAGAGATACCCTCAGAATGGAATGATACACGTGAAATTAAAAAGGGCTGCCACGTACATCTCCCTAGATCGGCATAGACAGTATAAAGCACACTCCGAGCGTCCCCACATCCGAGCAACAAAATATCCGCAGATTGTTCGGGCGACAGTTCGCTGGTGAAACATACCGCTGGTGTATTTCCAAGAGGATAAAAGAAAACCTTATTCGGCCAAACGGTAGTATGAGCCATTGAGCCCGACACAATCTCCAGGAAGCCCTTAAGTAGCCAAAGCCCGAAGAAGTCCTCCGCAGCAGGGTCAAACGCGTGTACTTAAGATTTACGGTTTCACATCACAATGGATACGTTTTTAGACAAACGATTGAACGGAACCTACCGTAATTGGTCAGAGATGATCAATCGTTGAACGGAAGTTGAACTTTACTACAAAAGCGTAGGCCAACCTTCTATACAATGAAAGGCCGCTAAGAGAAGAACAACGGATAGCAATCCGCAGCACAACAGCCGAATCCCGTTTGTCTTCCTAGATTAGAAGTGGGATTCACAGAAGGTGACTGCGTGGAACAGGGCGAGAGATTCCTTTGGCCAGAGGATTGTTGCACCGGGATATTTGCTGATAGTGGCACTATGCGAACATGGCGGGTGAAAATATACCTATGCAAACCATGGTGAGTACCTAAACAAGTTATCGTCTGGAATGTTTCGCTTTGTTTGTCAGAGCTCGGCCAAATGTACAAATGCTCGGTAGAATTACACTTGGAACTGCTTGAGTACGGTACGGTATAATCGTGCACAAACTAAAAATCGAACGTAAAAATGACAACGGGGAAAATGCCAGAACACTAGTATATCGAGCATAGAGTTGAAAAAAAAGGCGAGGTGAACTATGCGCGGATGAACCAGCTCGGGGGAAACAGTCTCTATGCAACATAGGCGAAAGTGTCTTTTGACCCTTCGACACGCTCGATGTATTCTTTTTCAAGGAGTGTCTCTATTGCCTACAAGAAAAAGAGACATAAGCTATGACACAGGCACTGGGACGAAGAATATCCTACCTTCTTGATGTCTGGAATCTTGGGTGCAAATCGCTGAGAAATCTGAGAGATAACTTCCTGAATCAACGCTTGATTCTTCAAGGTCTTGCGGGCCTTCATAATTCTGTGTAGCAGGTGAGTCCAACAGAGCTGCAAGCCAAACGGACACATACCGGACAATCGTAGCCTGGATGACGTATTTACGATCTTCATCAACAGCCTTGAGCACATCGGAAGACTCCGCCTTGACTTCAGCCTTGATGGGAAGGTTCAGATTAACTCTAATCTTCTTTGATTTGAAATCTACAGTGATTGATGCGATGAGCTAAACTGAAACTAGAACAAACCGCGAGTTGACATACTGGGATTCAGATCGTACTGGGATTTCTCTTCATTGATCAGAATTTTCGCCTTCACCAGTAAACCCAGTACTTGGAAAAGGATATCCTTTGAGATAGCCGTCGCCGCCTGGATTTCATCCAAGGACAACGTGTCGTGCCTGTTATACTGCAACAACACCGCCATTTGGTACGAGCTGGTCATTAGGATGTACTTTTGATTGAGATAGTTCGTTCGCAATTCGTTCTTAGAATAATTCCACAACCATGTCAACTTGCGGCCAGAGTGTTTCGTCTGATAGTACTTTTGGAAGCGGTCGTAGGTTACTGCGATCTCGATCGGGATGACGAAATCGTGCGTAGGCGGGTTGAGAGGCCAGAAGTTTGTACCGAGCACCATGATACTGAAGGTGATGTCTTGATCGTCAGGGTGATTTTGTATCATGCGTTCTTTGAAGGAGTCGGTGAGATCCTTGCTAAGGCTCATATCTAGAATGTAACGTTGGGCGCGAATATACGCGTATATTTTAGAATACACACCAGTGAACATGCGCTGCAGCTTATTGGTATATTCGAAACCGCAGGCCTCCTTGAGCTTCGAGATCATGCTGGCTTCCGCTTCGTCCGATGCAGATACACCATGGATCAGTCGCTTTGAGAGCTTTGTTGTGTAGAAGGTCTGGAAGACATCCTTATCTTCGAGGTACTTGAAGAGAATCATCTAAGATTCGATCAGCGACAGCTTTCATCAAGTTTTTTGATGAACGTACGACTCGGTTAAGTTCTCCTTCTAGATCGTCTTCCTCAGCCACCTTGTTGCTCTTCCGCAGGAGCATATCTGCATGCTTGGCAATGAGCTCGGGTGACTTGGTGGATGAAGTGCCGGTTGCCGCGTTGCGATTAACGAATTCTCGACACGCTTTGTCAAGACTTGCAGCAAAGCCCGCTTCCCCCTTGAAGCTCCTATTCACGATTTCGGAGTTCTTGCGATGAACCTCAAGAAGCGCGTCGACGTATGCTTTCGGGTCCAGCGAGTCCGTGTTGCCATCTTCACCTATCAGTTTCGAGATCGCTGACAGACCGGCCTGCTTGACGTGCGCCTCGAAACGCTTCCTCAAAGGCTCGAGACCCTCAGGAATACGCGACAAGAGTGCGTACATGCGTTGCAAGTCTTCATCTTTATCATAGTCAAGCAATGTCTGAAAACTCTCCCACATGAGCTCTGCGTGCTCCCGGATGAGGACATGTTCACATTTGGCAACGAGTTCCTTTCGTGTTTTGGTATGTAGGTATCGTTCAACACGATCTTCTTCCTCACGTAGCCTATCTTCTGCTTTTTTTAGGTAATCGGAGACAGAGTTTTCGCCAAGGAATGTCCCTGATTCCTTCTTGTAGTACTGCTCAGTACCATGAATGAAGGGGGTCTCAAAGTGTTCCTTGTAGATATCGAGGCATTCCTTGTTCGGGTCGGTATTATCAAGGCCAAGGGAAACAAGGGAGTCGACAACCTTCTTCACCAACCCTTGTTCGATGATTTCACCATTACGTTGTTGTGCGATTAGGCGGAGAACAGCGTTCACGAGTTTTGCTTCATCTTGTTGGACGTGCATGAAAAATCCCTGCTTCCACTGTGCTAATGCCAGCTGATAGTATATTAACCACGATGAAGGAAGAATCAGATACAAGATGGTCCTTACCGTGTAAACCGGGTAGACAGTCTTCTTTCCCTCATCTCGTTCCCTCTTAACCCAGTATCGGTTGAGATAAATGAAAAGCCTATTCAGGTAACTCGCGCCAGTAGTGTAACGATCCCATTGTTGAGTGTAATAGCGTAATAGATCAACATCTTGCAGCTTCTCGGTCGCCTAAGAGATGAGCCATTAGAGAATAACGAAAAAAAAAGGCCATCACACGACCCGCCTGTATCATCGGCTTGAAATGATCAAGAAAGTAAACGCTCAGCTTGTTATAGAGGTCGGAACCAACGAGGTTTGCCCCTTCTCACAATATCGAGGAAATCAGGAGTAGCACGCGCGAAAGCATTGAATACCCACCTTTATGACTATCGGGTTTACTATTGTGCATTCTCGTAGAGGTGCAATAGTTATACACCGTTGTATATAAGTTGGTATAAGCCGTGAAAGACAGACCCTGCTCAAGTCTTGTCATTATATGGTCGACGCCCTCGTATAGGTAGGTCCATGTCTCCTCGAGATCTGCAGTCTTTGGGGGGATAGAGGTAAGATAGGCAGGAGAAGAAGAGGAAGGATTTGAAGCCATGGTGAAAGTAAAAGTGGATGAGAGTAAGCTCTCTTTATCGCTGGCGTTGGAGGCACCACTGAACGCTCGGCACCGCCCCCTAGCATGGCGCTGCATAATAAGTACAAATATTAGTCAATATCTACCCGAGCTGTTTCCTTTGTCCAGAGGGCCTAGTTTTGGCTCGAAAGACACGAGACAATGTTTTATATTCGTCCTCAAGGCCTCACGGCCTCATGGCCAAACACCCTTACGGCCATGCGCTGTTACGGACGTCACAAAAAGTTTTGACCAGCGTCCGATTCTACCCCAGCTGTCAAAATGGCTCATACTTTGCATTGGCCTAATAAGTGGTACCTCTACGCGATCGGAAATACACCGGCCGAGTGTTTTACCAATGATCTACCACCAGAGCAACCGGCAGATATCTTGCTACTTGGCTGCGGTGATGCACGCAGCGTTTTGTACACGATTTATGCTGACCTTGGAGCTCGTATGTTTTCTGAAACATTTTTTGTTCCCACAACTGACGCTTTATTTTTTTCTTTTAGCTACGAGAAAACTCGACTTTACCTGCTGTGACATTGAACCTGCTATTCTGGGTTTGTTTTCACTTGTTCGTTTACTTCGAGAGCTTCCTCGTCTCACTAATGAACAGCACGGAATGTCCTACTTTACACTCTTCTCGCCGAGCTACAAACCGAAGGCACGGATGCAACTATTTCAAAGATATGGAACATGTACTACCACGTTTTCATCGACGAGGAAACGCTCGATATGGTTGTCAGCCATTGTCAACGCCTAGCAAATTTGTCTGAAAACGTGGACACCTGGAAGAATGGCAAATACGACGGTCTCGTAAGGTTCTGTGACCAGCGTACTCTTTCCGAGCTCCGTAGGCACTGGTTGTTGTATGCCGACATGAAGAACATTTCAAGGGCGGAAAAGGATTCCCTGTCTAACGACTTCCATACCTGTAACCGGTTCCTCAACACCGGAACCAACCTCACCTCTATCCGAGCGGCAGGGCCGCTTTGGAGCAAGCTCGGGGAGATGGGTGACAGACATTATAGACATTATTGGCTCTCCGGTGTTACCTTCACCGATCCCGACAAAATTGCCGCTGCTTCCCACATCAATCCTACATTTGCGTACTCCCTGACGGGCAAAGGCATTTCACTGCATTACGGCTCTGACCCTATATTGTCCTTCCACCTTGCAAAAGCGCTTGCTCCTCAAGAAGGCCAGGCCCGTGAAACAATTAGTCTCTCTACCTTGGTAGGAAGCGCGGTGTCGGAGTTCACAGCTTGGTGCCATGCTTACAGCGAACGTTTGGCCAAAGATCCGTCCTCATTGGTCATCCGTGTCTTTACCGGCGATTCTCTTGGTTTCTGCAGAGCGCTGCACTATTGTAGCTCATCACAGTCAACGGAGACACCCGTCTATACGAAGCCATGGAGCATTGGCCTTACTACCTTGGATAGTCACGATTACTCTGCAGATTCTCAGCTGAGAGCGCCTATCCAGTTCAACGTTATCGATACCTCAAACCTTCGCGATTCCCTTGGCCTGATGAACATCCTCATCACAACTATCCCGCTCTTACAGAGGATGCCTTCTTCCACCATCTACACCAACACTATCAATCCCTCAAGAGAGCCAGGTGTACCCCAAAACAACTTTTCTGACGTTCTCTGTGGAGATATCATGACCATTTCCCTGCTGCTCGGTGTAACCCCTGTGTCTTACGTTTCCAATTTCACAACCTGCTCGAAC
>KI546591.1:1423-12483 GCA_000497225.1 Amanita jacksonii TRTC168611
GTGGAGGCATCTAACTTAGCAGTAGTGAGGCAAACTCAAGGAGGGGAGATAGGATTGTGTATACAAAGCTAGAGAGCTACTGCTAGATACAAGGGGTTTATATAGACTAAAGAAGTAACCAAAGAGATGCATACAACATGTATGCAATGTGTCAATAATGTGTGGACACATTGCAGGAAGTCTGAGGAGTTAGTGGATATTCCATAAAGTGCCATGAAAGGATATCTAATGAAACAAGAAGGGATAAGTGGAAAAAGGTAATGGAATGCATAGAATGAAATGAATGGGGCCTATAGTTCGTAACAAGACACATAAATGCATGAAGTGGTAACTATGGTGACAAAGACATGTATGTGATGCATAACAGAAAACCTAACCTAAGTAGAATAGGTGATATGGTTAGGGGCAGTATGTGCTTAGGTAAGTAGAGAGGGATAGGCATAAGAAATGAAATGGGGTGTTGGAATAGCAAGCTGAGAATACCCTCACATGCGCATGCACACTGAAATGCCAAATGCTTGCAACTGAGCATTTGCTCACTCATTCTTTTTACCCTACATATTCACATTGCCTCTGTACCACACCCATTACCTGCTCTTTATTTTACCGGACAATACCTTTATATATACCATTTAGATTAGTATGACCCTCTTTATGGACATAAAGTTTAATACTGAGCATCTACTTAAGTGCTCATTGCACCACCATCTACCTCAGTTGTTTGCCTCGCAACAAACTGAGGTATGTTATATGTATCTTAAATACTTTATAATCTTACTCATATTCTGCAGACATACTGTAAACTCTTAGTGCTCACATGGGGTTGTTAAACAGTAACTAGCATAGAAGTAAGTAATTTAGTGTGTTAGATATACTAATGGACTTCTGCCTCGGTTATGGTTAACAACTGAGGCTTGAGTATCAGAAGACTTTGTCTCATAATTGAATTACTTTCTTGTCTTGGCTGTACCTTTTTAAAAATATAATTTTATGATTCATTCCCAAGCCCCACCTTAAATTCCAAAATTGACAGCCAAGCATAATTGATATTTAACCCAATCTGGCCTAAGGGAGAGGCATTGTGCTCAAAAGGGTGATTTTCCTGAAATGTAAGAGATTAGGCAGAAAGACAAATATGTACAAACACCCCACTCCTCTCCAACAAAGGCACTGTGTCACTATTGCTCATGGATTCTGTTTTCCGTCTCCCAACAACCTCCCTTCCCTCCACAACACCATTCCCAGATGCTTCCTATGACATTTATCGTTCTGAGGCTACCCCAATAATCATTGATAATGGTTCCTCATTTTTTCGATGGGGGTTTGCAACTGCAAACTCCCCTCATGTTGGTATCAACGCTGTGGCTAGATACAAAGAACGCAGAAATAACAAGCTACTCCTTCTCTTTGGCGAAGCAATAGACGCCGAAAATGGTGCCAAAGGTCAGACACGCACCCCTTGGGAAGGCGATGTACTACTGAACTTCGACGCTCTCGTACGTATCAATCGCATTTTGTATTCTGGGTGGCATTGGAAACAGTAGTCGAAAGGAGAATGCTTTGGACTATGCGTTTATAAAGCTTGGTATCGATACTCCGTCTGTAGAGCATCCCATTCTAATGACTGAACGACTATGCACACCGCTGCATTCAAGAGCATGTATGGCTGCGTTGCTGTTTTCCATATTTGCATGCTTAGATGTGCTCTAGTGACTTCCGAACTCATGTTCGAGCTATACTCTGTACCTTCCTTGGCTTACTGCGTCGATGGCATCATGTCCTTCTATCAGAACAATTCAACAGCTCCAGGACCAGCTCCCTTTACTGCCGATGGGCTCATCCTATCCTTCAACACCGCATCAACCTCTGTAATTCCAATCCTTGATGGAAAAGGTATTCTAAGTCATGCAAAGAGGTTCATCTCTTTCATCGTGCTTGAAGTGTGGAACTGAAGGTTTCATTTCAGAATCCCATGGGGCGGCTCTCAAGCTTCTGATTATCTCCTCAAACTTGTTCAACTGAAGTATCCTAGTTTTCCTACCCGTGTTACTTCTCAGCAATCTTCAGTGAGTCTCTGAGGATCTTGGCTCCGATTTTCTGAGAAAGCAAATAGTGGATGTTACACAACTTTTGTGACTTTGCGGAAGATTACCAAGTTTTACTGCACACTCTGAAAGACCCTATAAAGCTGCGGTCATCCGAGAAAATTATTCAATTTCCATTCTCTTTACCTGTTATAGACGAAAAAACAGAAGAGGAGCTAGCTCGCATCGCCGAGAAAAGAAAGGAACAAGGGAAGAAATTGCAAGAAATAGCTGCTAAGTCAAGAATGGAAAAGGTATAATATTAATTTTTTTCCTCAGCAGCAGTGTAGTCCATGGTTTCTAGATGCAACAGAAAGAGAAAGATCTCCAATACTTACTACATCTACGAGAGAACAAAGGCCAAGAAGGGAAGCGAGAATGGATAGCAAGTGTGCGAGTAACTAACTGGGCAATTATTAACCTGATTTCTAGAATAAGTTGCACGAGGAAGGATTTGACGATGAAAGTGGGCTCGATGAAGCAATCAAGAAGCTTGAAAATGACCTTAAAAAGGCAAGAAAGAGAGACGTCGATGTCGAAGAATCCATTGTAAGCCACAGAGGTTATTTGTATTACCATATCGACTCTTGTGCAAGGAAGAGCCTTCATTCCCTCTGTTAGATATTCCTGATAACGAAGTACGCGCATTTCTTCTTCTCATTCTTTACTTATGGTAGTATTTTCAGCTCGACGAAGATGGATTGAAGGAAAAGAAAAAGCAGAAGCTCATGAAGGCGGGTTTTGAAGCGCGGGCTCGCGTCAGACGGGAGAAAGAAAAGGAACGAGAAGAGAAAGAAAAGGAGGAGAAGAGAGAGGAAGAAGAACGGGAAGCAGATCTCAAAGGCTGGGCGCAGAAAACACGACAGGAACATGAAGTAATACTGCTAAAACAATGCAAACGACCTACTCACAGAAATTCCATCAGACTCTCATGAACAAAATCAAAGATCGGGCAAGGAGAAAGGCTGCGTTGAGTGACCGTAAGAGCGCTGCAGCGCAAGCAAGAATGAAAAGTATTGCTAATCTAGCGGCGGATGACCGCGTGCCTAAAAAGAAAAGAAAGGGAGGCTATGGTAGATTAATCAGTTGTTTTTCTTCACCATTCTAACTTCATTCAGAGGACATGTTTGGCGCTGATGACGCTGACTGGGCAATCTATCGCAAAATCGTCAGTTGCTGTTTAACTCTCATCTTAGTCATAGCGATTAACAAACCGTTCTAGAACGCAGCTAACGTGTCATCCGACGAGGAAGAAGACCTCAATCAGCTGCAAGTTATCGAGCAGAAATTGCTTGCGCATGACCCTACGTTCACCAAGCAACACACTCATGCCTCTATCATATCTCGTCGCTCTGAATTATTGACAGCGTTCAAACCAGCATACGAAGAAGGGAATTTGGAAGGTGGTTCTTTCTTTGTATTCAGATGCTACAATCATGTTAATATAGTATAGGCAATGCTCGAATTCATCTTAATATTGAACGGCGGAGGGCCTGCGAAACATGGTTTACGCCCACCATGGCAGGAGTCGACGCGGCCGGACTTGGGGAAGTCATTCAGAATATTCTAGCTCGATTCACTGAAGGCGAGAAGGGAAGGCTAGTGAAAGTACGTCAATTGACCCTAATTTTGATGGCTCTGTTCATCAAATGGCGCAGAACATTTTCTTAACAGGTGGTCCCTCTCAACTTAGTGGTCTAATACCACGTTTGTTGGCAACGTTGCGACCAATTCTACCCCCAGAGATGAAATTGCGAGTAGCCCGAGCCACCGATCCCACACTAGATCCATGGCATGGAATGACGAGATTCAGTATGACGGATGACTTTCAATCAGTTGTCATGACGCGCGACGAGTATGCAGAGCATGGCAACGAGAGGATTCGCAGGTGGTGGGCTAGCAACTGGAATTCCTCAATGTCTTGAATCTTTTTTTTTTTTTTTACAACAAGCAATACCAAGTGCTTTACCCATGTCAGGTGAGAAAATCAGAAAAGTAGCTTGTGGGACAGCAGTACCGCTACACATGTAGTAGTGAATTACAATCACTGTCGCCAAAGGGAGAAGGGAATAAAGGCGTTCAGGATGCCAAATTTCCTCATGAGCAGCATGTGTTCGTTGTCTGCGACGGGGGTTGGTTGACTTTAACAGACCCATCATTTGCATTCGATGCCGGAACCGCACTCTCGATTTGGGAATCAATAAGGCGAGCCTTGATATCCCTGGCTCCCAGTCAGAGAAGACAATTTCGGGAGGCCAAGAAGATACGCACCTGGCTAATGTGAAGAAAGCCTCTTCGACCCCTTCGTTTATCTTTGCTGAAGTTTCCATGAATTTGATGCCTAACTCGTTAGCAAGCTCACGGCCCTGCTCCTCCGTCACGGCTCTTTTATCTGTCCAGTCAGATTTGTTACCAATAAGAATCTTGTTCACTCCTTCGGATGCATGTTGTTCTATGTTAGCATGCCAGGTTCGAATATCTGATTTAAAAGCACTCGAAGGCGATCTCACAGCAGAAGTTGACACACACATACTGTTGAACGATCGTTCATCTGTAACATCATATACAAGTAGGATTCCCATTGCCCCTCGGTAATACGCAGTTGTGATCGTTCTAAAACGTTCCTGTCCAGCCGTATCCCACTTGACAACGGATTAGCTGCAGCGAAGTGTGCAGAAGTTGACTTTACCGCACTATTTGTAATTTGATACGTTTTCCGTCAAGCTCAATTGTACGAATCTTAAAATCAATGCCGATTGTTGTAATAAACGAAGGTGTCCAAGCGTCATCGCAGAAGCGCAACAACAGGCACGATTTGCCTACGCCTGCAATCACTTTTCAGACAAGATAATTCTGGCTCCTTGGCCCGACTCACCGGAGTCACCGATAAGAAGGAGCTTCGAGGCATTTTAAACATCAGAACCACAGTTGGTAAGGCCTTTTTCTTATATTTACCTTGATGAGGAAATCATAATGAGGAGGTGCCATGTTCAGCCCGCCTTAACAACTAGGCAATTCTGGTTGGTAGAAGAGGTAATTCACGTCCTCGGGTGTTCGACGTTCACCACTGTTGAACACAGCAAGGACCCTAAGGCGTAATATGTAGTGAAGGACAAAGAGGTGTGACGGCACGTGGCGCGTCCAGCCTGCTCGCCTGGGTCTATAAATCGTACAAGTGCACCACATAGCTTCATATGTCGTTATCTTAGCACTTAGCAGCGGCCGTTGTTAATTGCGAGGTTACACAATAGCGACCCCCTTTTTTATTTCTAAGTCAGAGTCACACATACAACCCCATTCGTGGTTGGCAAGATGTGTCCAATGATTGAACCTAATGGGATGGGTGGGAATGAATATGTAGAAGTTTCAGGATCGGAGCCCTCAATGAAGAGCAAGCTTGCTGTCTCGCATAAACCAATGTTTTTGAGACCTATTGAGGGCTGGAGGCGAGCCGCAGGGAGTACGGTCAAATTAATTGGGCACGTGTAAAAACCAGCCCCTTACATGTCTTTACTCTCATCAACTGAGGCCGGCTTGCCACCCTTCGGCCTGGACATCCCCTCGAATTTCTCAAATGCAATCGCGTTAAATCCCATTATGGATTTCGCGACGCTCGATTCTGATTACTCTGACATATCCGGAATCCACATAGAGCGGCCGGCACGTCTCGCGTCCTCCCCTGCATCCAGTACAACCTCATATCACAAGAGAAAGCCATCCTTCGATAATTTGGAGTTTGACCTGCATGTTTCCCCCGCAGTCAACATCAAAAGGTCGCGTTACATGTGTTCAAATGCCGGGAATGAATCACCAAAACAAGTCGTCAAAACGCGGCCGCATAGTCGCCAGCCAGTGCTTGCTCCGTCGCCTGAACCTATTTATCGAACTAGTAGATCGCGCTCGACCTCATCATTTCCGTCATCGAACAATTATACACCCATTCTAAGAAGACATTGGTCCGTGGACGACGACGGCACCCCAGGTCCAACGCACGTTAGCTCCGAAATGGTGGTAAAAAAGCTGATGAAAACGTACAAAGGATGTCAGTTACAGCATCTCACACTTCAGCATTTGAATGTTTATTGTCTGCTTAGATTTTAAAAATCCTAACGACTTGAAGGATAGATCATTCCAACCGCATCCCCATTGTTACCCGTACATAGAATTAGAGTACCCCAATTCAAGCGCTTCAGAAAGGTATGTGGAAGCCTCGCGCCACCAGGGGCATTGGCCAACGGGCTCATTAGAGCTGTTGCAGTAATCTTTTTTTTCTGGGTTCGCCCCAGAGCGAAGCATCTCTTCCTTCGATACCCAAAAGAGTTCCCCCTTGGTCAATGTCTCAAGTTCAACGTACATCATTTACTGATGGTACCTTCCAGATTCATATTATTGGCACCCAAGGACAAGGACCACTATAATCCAATTTTGGATCTCGAACAAACGTTGTATACGATGATAGAATGTATGGCTTCATGTCTAATAATGCAGCAGGAAACACTGAGTTACCTTAGGTTATCTAACCCGCGAACAACAGGCCCTTTTCGGCACGATACCTAGTGGTTCGCTATCAGAAAATGTATCCCCACCATTATCCCCTCGGTCATCACCTAGGCCTCCGTATCATTCAACAAATATAGACGATTCAATAGACACACGGGACAGAGAAGAATTGCTTTCTTTAGCATCTATGATTCCACCCGCTTCGACATCAGCACGCCCGTCCTCTATGTCACTTCTAAGAGCGGTCAAGCGCGCCATCAACCGCCAGGATGGGCCCCTCTTTGTTGCTGCCATGGCACGCGTCAACGCATTGCTTCATGCCCTCAAGTACCCTAGGCTACCCGCAGATTTGTTCGCACCAGTTCCCTGCAATCCATTACAGCAAGTTGTGGAGGGTTGGGAAGAAACTGGGTTGCCAAGAAAGGTTCTAATGCGTATCATTGAGGAAAATTATCAGCGCGTTGTTGGACCTAATGTCCTTAGCTTGAAGCAATACGAAGCATTCTCGAGCACAGTGTACGGGGAGTTGATGCCATCCCTTGTTCACGAGATCGTCCAGATTACTGGGTTGCGGGAGGAATCTCTTTTCCTTGATCTCGGGTCTGGTGTCGGTAATGTTGTCGCTCAAGCAAGCTTGCAAACCGGGTGTAGAAGTTTTGGCATAGAACTAATGCCTGCTCCTGCAAGGATCGCCAGAGAAATGGTTGAACAGATGCGAATTAGGTGTCGAATGTGGGGAATTCGAATGGGTGAAGTAGAATTAGAGGAAGGGAACATGTTGACGAGCAAGCGAGTTGATGAGCTTATTCCGCTGGCCGACGTAGTCCTGGTCGATAACAAGGTCTTTGAGGAAAGCTGTGAGTTGGTCCACCATCTTCAGCTTCTGCGAGCTGATTGTCTGTCAGTAAATGAAGCCCTTCGGCCAAAGTTCCTCGACCTGAAGGAAGGTGCCATTGTTGTCTCGTTATCTCCGTTCGTTAGTTCTTTGAATGCTCGAGTAACAGAGCGCAATGTAAGGGAAGAGCCTAATACAAGCTATCAATGTCTGAACTCTCCTCCCCAGGTTGACGACATTAGTGCTATCTTTGACGTTACAGAACGCCCATATCATTCTGGCAGCGTCTCATGGGGAATTAATGGAGGATCATATTATATCCACAGAGTGGATCGGGCTGGTTATGCTCAGATACGCGAACGGTTTGAATATACTAGAGCCCGGACTACCAGGACTCGGAGGTAAATTACGTTGGTTATCGGTTTGGCGGAGCTACCGATTATCGTGTATGTAACGATTGCGCTTTCTATACATATTTCTAATTATTCGCAGAAACGGGATTGTAAACGACTCTTGGTAATTCGCTTGTCATTTGTGCCATGATGAGTTCAAGGCATGGTCAACTCTTATCCAATAATGAAATCTGTAACACTGAATATGTAGTCCTATTGCCTTGGATGAGGCGTGGTCTTCGCTTCAGCGAGTCACAAGGCGGAGCAAAACAGAGCTTGCCCGTTTACAACCCGCCACTGACATTGACGTTGCTGAAACCAGCCAGGTACAATGATTTCCCATTACAGTACAAAGACATGGCAAATCTATAATTCTACCGCACGTATTGCAGGAATCTTTGTTGGCTGTGGAATTTGTTTCCCGTGGCAGAATAAAGAGCAATGGTTGTATTGCGTAGAATGACGAAATAAAATGCTCTATATATATGATAAATAGACTTCTAAACGTAGCGCTTAGTCTGCTTGAGTTGTACATAGGGGTCAAGTTTGCGGGGCAGGCCATACTGGGGTTCTTCTTCCTCTGTAAAGACGTGAATACTGCGTCGCTCTTACACTAACACAAGACTCACTGAGGATCTCAGTGTAAATCCTTGAAACATCTTCATCCCATATTTGCCTGAACATGTGTGCCCCTCCACCTTTCAACCCACTCAGACCCCAATTGTTCACAAAAGTGCGTACATCAAACCCTCTGCGGTTGAGATCGCTTACCACAGGTATTTCCAAATACGCCGACGTCACTTCACCAGGAGACACGCGGGCTGCACTGTTTAACGTGTAATCCGAAGTGCCGGAGGCTGGAGGCTGAGGCAAGAAAAGGAGAACATAACGATGATATGATGTGCCTCGCTGAGGATGTGGTGGAATGTATGCGGTGTGGCTGTTGAGGTTAATAATACGGCCACAGCTGGAGGCCGACAGGGGAATATTTGGCCTGGAATAGAGCCCTATAAGATCTATCAAGTAGTGTGATGCATGTCTTACTTCATCCAGTGTAAAAAAGTAGTATACGTTGCATTTTCCGCATCGGGTACATCTGAGTGGGTTATGAAAATAGGTGCGCTAAAATTCGCCACAGCACATACCAGGATCAATGAGAAGCATCGTATAAAGCCTAGTTTCTGCGTGGAACACATTCGCATACAGTTTAGGGGGTTTTAATGTCTACTTTTTGGGTAGGATCACGATCTGCGGTAAGTCATTGCGTTCGGGCTTACTTGTAGAGGCAGGAGGAAAACACCAGGCTCGACGGTCTTGTCAACTTTGCTCCTGAGACGTATCTCTTGTGGAAGTGAGGTTACGGTTACGTTCAGGTCGACAGAGGGGCGTAACTCGGGCAAAATGTCTGGTACCACGTGCATCTGGTGGATACGTTCCATCTATGCGGTATAAAAATGAAGATCCCATGTTTGAGGATGCAAAGCACGCACAAGCATATCAAGACCACCTTCTTTCCGCCACCTCTGTTCAAGCAAGTGCCGTTGGGATGGGTTGCCCATGTCCACTTCAGCAGCGATTAGAAAAAGATGTGAAAGCAAGGGATCTTAACCTACCCAAAGCATTTGCCACCTTCCATTGAATATGAGGTAAATTAACCTCACTCTGAACCTCAAGTATATGCAACCTCCTTCTCATACGTTCTAACTCTCTGTCCTTTGCCTCTATCACTGACTCTGATGTAATATCAGCACCTGCCTCTTTGAGCATGGATTGTATTTCAGCTTCAGCAGCGTCAATCCGGGAGCGCAATTCGTTTGCTTCATGTTTTAGCCAAAGGCTATCCTTTTGTATGAGATTGAGAGCCAGGTCATATGCTGGTATAACATCTTCAGCTATGGGCCTGTTCCATTTACGTGGGCTTTCTAAGGAGATGGATGGCCGGCGTGTAGGAATTTTTCGTCGTCGGCGGTCGCGTTTCGGCTCGTTCAAATTTCCGCCATTAGTCACGATCCTGGGTGCAATAAGACTGGAATCCTTGGTTGGGACTAGGGAAGCTAGTTGTCTTGACGCGTGTGCTGAAGCTTGGAGAGTACGCCAACGTAGCATTACTAGGCGCACAGTTACCACCAAATTTGAAAAGCCGTATTCATTTGATTTGCATGTATTTTCCTCTGTTTGGTAAGATTCTTGTTCCTGTTTTATTTTTTGAATAGCAGGGTGGAGATGCAGAAGAAATCCACTAGACTAGATGTACCTTGAATGGAAAAGGTAGGTCCCTGATCCTAAATGCCAAAATGAAAATACAAACCCATGCATGCACATCTAAAAATGTGATTGGGGGGGGGCACAAGAAAGTCTGTGAGTGTGTCCAGAAAGCCAAGTTCCAAGGCACCATGAGTGAGATCCCAGTAATGCATTAATCAAATACTGGTAGATCGCTGGCGTAGAAAGGAGCAGCTGCACAGTCATTGATGTTATGGTCCCTTGGGTAAAGTCTCTCAGATAGCAACAAAGCTTCCCAGATGATAGGCAAGGAAGGGACTTGGGTTCTCAAGTGAGGGTTGCTAGTGCTATGACTGTTGGAATATCAAGCCAAAAAGTCCTTCACATGTGCATGCATGCATGCCAAAATACCAAAATCTCACTACCAAGCAATTACTCATTGATCCCTAGCACATACCCTGTACATTCCCATCATCCCCATTCCAACTTTTTCCTTTAGCATTTGCCATTCCTTTAGAATACTGCTACAATATTACATGTATAATCTTAGCATATATTCACCCTCCTTACAGACAACATAGCTAATGCTGAGCAGCTATTTAACTGCTCAATGTACTGCTGTCAACCTCAGTTGTTTGCCCTGCAACAAACTGAGGTATGTTAACCTACCTTCATTATCATATACAGTTTGCTTACTGTTTGTAGATCACACTCATTAGGTATGCACAATATACAGTTGTTTGCCCTGCAATGAACTGAGATCACACTCATTAGTGCTCACAATGACTTGATGTTGTATCCTTCCTGTAGTGGAAGTGTCTAACTTAGCAGCTGCAAGGCAAGCTCAAGGAGGGCAAGTAATGAGTGTATACAAAGCTAGGGACTAAGAGGGAATACAGGCATGCTTATATTGTTACAATCTAACAGATGGCCTATCTTTTTTCTTTTTTCTTTTTTCTTTTTTCTTTTTTCTTTTTTCTTTTTTCTTTTTTCTTTTTTCTTTTTTCTTTTTTCTTTTTTCTTTTT
>KI546593.1:2626-19067 GCA_000497225.1 Amanita jacksonii TRTC168611
AGCAACCAACATCACCAATTTTCTGGGGGTGCGCTACGCAGCACCACCGATAGGTATGCCAACTACATGTTCCAAGTATGCTCCTCATATTTCTCCAGGTGCTCTACGTTGGCGTGCACCTCGAATACCGGCTCCGATCCCAGGGATCCAGCTCGCAAATACTCAACCTCCTTCTTGCCACACTGGACCGATAGGAGCATCACCTGCCAGTCCATTTAGGAATGGGTCTTTCATTACAGGGATATCATCATATGTAGGGTCGTCTACCGAGTCTGAAGATTGTCTATTTCTCAAGTAAGTCGATATTTCGATATTATAGTTCACTGAGTCCATAAATTTCGATAGCATCTACACGCCGGGTACCAAGCAACAGGACCCACTTTCAGTAATTGTCTATATCCATGGGTGTGTCTTCTAGCTTACCCACCATCAAACACTACCTTCATTATATGTTGTGTTTTTCAGCGGTGGTTATATAACTGGAAATGCATCACCTTACAACGGGGAGCACCTTATTGAAGAGGCCGGTGGGTGCCTGGTATTTGTAGCAATTCAATATCGCTTGGGTGCCTTTGGCTTCCTGGCCGGAAAAGCCACGAAAGAACATGGTGACCTGAATGTAGGCTTGTGTACGTCGTATTCCGACTCTCTTTACTCTCTCTTACTCTCTCACTCACTCTGCACAGTGGACCAGCAATTCGCTCTCACTTGGGTACAAACACATGTTCGACCTATCCTTTTCTCTCCCGTACACTTCGTTTGATTTTCTGGATTAGATCGAGAAGTTCGGCGGTGATCCAGAGAAGGTTACGATATGGGGGTCATCTGCAGGTACATATACCACTCTTACCTCAAATATCAACAACGTAATATCCCTTTAGGTGGTGGATCTGTCATACAGCAGGTTATCGCCAATGATGGCAACATAATACCACCATTGTTTCGAGGTGCCATAACAAGTTCTGCGTTCTTGCCTTCCCAATATAATTACGATGACTATATCCCTGAGGTAAGGCCTCAATGCAACCATAGAACACTGTATTTATGAGAACGTGGTGCTTGTAGACCATATTTAAAGAATTTGTTTCGCAGACGGGGTAAGCTTGGTACCGTTTTTCGGGTGGTCGATCTTGACGGGCCTTCTAGCTGCGTATCATCATCGAATGCAATAGAGTGCCTCAGGGATACAGATGTGAAAGTGCTTCAGAACGCGAATGAGAACCTTGCAAGTAGTAGCTTTTTCGGCACATTCACATTTGTCCCAGTAGTTGATGGTACGCTTATCGCCAAAAGACCCACGGAGGCCTTCCGGAGGCGTATTCTGAATGGGGTGAGTGTCGCTCAGTTGTCTGTCCATCTGCTACTAGGGAACTCGCTGAACTGTAGGATATGGTGCTGAGCTTTACATCGCCACATGAAGGGAACGTATTCGTGAATCCACCTGTTGCCGACTTACGCCATTTCGTCGCGCAGCTATTCCCCACCTTTAGGCAGAAAGAAACCAACGAAACTATTGCACAATACGCAGGGCTTGGATCACCAACTGACCAAGCAATGACTATCATGGGTGAAGGCAAGTGCTAATGTCGCTACAGCGACACTGATACGAATAGAACCTCTGTTCCGTAGCCATATTTATCTGCCCTACTTATTTCCTACAGACCGCGTTCTTTGGACGATCATTCAAGGTTTGTCATTCTTCCCCCCTAATGCCACATTCACTTGGACAACTAAGCACACAGGGAGAATCTGCCGTTCCTCCTGGATTACATGGATCGGATGAAGCTTATGCATTTCCATCGCTGTATGTGATGAACTTATCAAGAGATTAAGAACCACCTGAAAACGCGGATCAGGGGTCAACCACCGTTCAATAATAAACCATTCATAGATGCGGTTGGACAATCATTTACGAATTTTGTACTGGCGCTCAATCCGAATCGCAAAATCGATTCAACAAACATAACTCCACATTGGGACCGGTGGAATGGAAAGGCCGAAATGTTGTTCAATCGTACTGAAGAAGGCGCCCCGGTCATCGAGGAAATCAAGACATCTACTACGCTCCTTGAGCGCTGCGCGTATGCCATTATACTTTGTTCCCTCTCTGTTCAAACATTCAGTGTGACTTATAGATTCTGGGATAGGGTTTCCTCTGTTTCTGGCCAGTGAGCGGTCAGAATAGAACGAAGGAAGGTTTGGCACGAGAAAGGTGCCTATTGCAGTTGACTTTTTCGTAACGCATAGCGTAGTAATGCATAATTCTCGTGACTGCATGACTTTTGCATTGGAATTACCACGGGATGTAGGGATATGGGGCGCACAATGCACAATGCTCGACGATTTAAGCATTCACCAAATATCCCCTGAGCCTACTCGAAAACCTCGTGAAAAGTTCCACCCCTACCAGCGAAAGCCCAAAGCCCCCATTGCGGAGAACGCGCCGAAAACTTCTGCAAAAATAATCAAAGAAAACAATCACGGGAACTTGACACTGCTCTTCACATTCATTGACTAGCGCCCTGATATGACCCAAAGCAGCACTTTTCTTGCAAGTCTGATGGTGCATTTCTATTCAACCAGTGCACATTGCCGCGAAAGCTAAAGTCACGGGAGGAACTTGAGAAGCGCGTCAGTGTACGATTAGTATGGACAGGGCGACATGAGCGCCCAAACATCGGAGCTGACAGCAAGTCCTCCGAAGCAGGGACTTACGTAAGCCTATAATCAGTGGCAACAGCAATATAACAAAACCTTGATGTCACCGGTAAAGCGTATGCCATCAACAAGAGTTGCACGTTACTACCGTCACGGAGCACACAGCCAAGGGATGCCTCCCATCGCGGACGCTCAGGGATGATTGCACTGTAGTCCCGAGCGATGAAACACGCGGGGTGACTAGATTCTCGCTTAGGCAGACGTTTGGCCTCATGTCGCTCAGGCGACCAAGCACGAAGCGCGCATATATGCACCCACAAAGCCTGGAGGCAGGGGCGTGAGAAAATCGTGGTCAGAAGGGACCGAGATGACTGGCATTGAGCGGCATGCGTGAGAAGGTGGAGTACGGTTTTAGACATGTGTTTAGCCCGAATTGGAGAGCGACGTGCGCCTTTGCATAGCCACGGGGAGATGCGGATCTGATACAGGAATTGTGGCTGCAAAAGGAAAGACCACGGTGGCCTTTCATACTTGGAACCGCTTTGTGTCCTCACCCGGGAGCATATCAACTCGGCCTCTCGTCTCGTCTCTTTCTTTCCTCCTCCCATCATGTCCCTCCATCCGTTCTTGCTGTCCCCTTCTCGCCTAAAGAGATCTTCTCCATCTCCATCTCCTGATACAAATCCCCGCCCGCTGAAGGTCCCCCGTACCAGTGCTTCTGCCGCCAGCTCCTCATCAGAGAACATGTCACCGCTACGACGTACAGATTCCTATATGTCACTCGCAAGTCTGTGTGCTCCTGCTGCCATCAATCCACCGGCACCAGTGCCACTTCCCCCAGTCACTACGATGACTGCGGTGCCGATGCCACAGCCTTTTTCAGCAACAAGTGCCTCTGATTCATCTACTGCTTCCCCACTTTCCCCATCGTCTGTTCCATACACTAGAACGCTCCGGTATTACAAGGAGCAGCGGGAACGGTCTAAGGCTCTCATTCAAAGCGGGGCGCCACCTGAACAGGACCCACTATTTTTGCTTATAGCCAACGCTCTTATATCCCACCCACCAAAGAGCGCGCAGCAACAGCAGCAGCAGCCGAGCATATTCCCTATTACTCCGATCGGCAGCTCTTCTCGGGGTATCCGCATTACTCGCAACACCCACTTAAAAACACCGCTTCCGCAGTGTCCAGCAAAGTTAAAGAAGATAAAGCAACGCAAGTCCATTCCTCGATTTCGCCCCGCCTTCTCTCCTGTTTCATCCCCTCTCGCTCCCCGCCCATATACGTCCTCCACAGTGCACAATATGCAGCTGAACATCCATCTGGAGTCGCGCCCGATGATTCCCCGAGCAAGGCGAGCTCCCGATTTGTACCGCCTTGCTATCAAAGCTAGAATGCGCCAATCTAAAGAGGGACAACAATTGTTGTCCCTCGGACCAAGGTTAGCTTGCAAACTCGGGGATGCAACCAAGGAGCTTGAGAAACTTGTTGCCACAGAAAACAACAGTTTGGTACCTTTCCAGTTCCCGTCACAGAGGTCCCCTCTGAGGCCGATAAGGCCCCTGGTGCGGACTGAGTCATATGCGGATCTAAGCATGTTCATCCAGCCCCCTACATCCACCATCATTGCTCCTTCTCCATCGCAGACTTGCGATGTCCACATGACGAACAGTAGTACATCGGATCTCGATTGGGAAGAAGAAGATTGGGAAATGCTCGATTTCACGCCGAGAATGCTCGGCGTCTGAGCCTGCCTATAATGGCATTGCGTCACCAAAGCTTGTTTATTGTTTCAGACGAGGAAAATTTGGGACAATTGTATCTTATGGTCAAGTAGGTGATCCGAATGTAGTGCCTGCCTACACCTTCTTGTTCGTGTACCATTCTCGCTTCAACCGCATTCAAGTACCGTATTCACACCAACTCATAAAGCCATTTCCGTACCCAGTAATATTATTATCAGGCATACACCGCCTTGTTGTACTTTTGTTACATTATTATATCTGCATCACTGAGCAACGGACATGGACAGTGGACATCATATCAGCTCGGTATGATTGAAATCTTTTATGCAGCCAAATATGTTCGAATTCAATGTATTGATGCATCGGATGGTTGTGCGGGCGTGCCGAAGTGGGTGATATTATTACCTACATACAATTGTATTCATCAGTGGCTATGGATCTCTTGGCAATCCGAGGTATTCATTTTGGTATCGTAGTGGGAATCCCAGGACTTCGTTTCGGTTTGAGAGCGCAATGGGCCTATTCCGGTCGATCGGCGGGATACAGCCGCCATAATAATATACCCCCACCACTACCAATCAGGAACTGCATATCCGACTGAGCACTTCCGCAGCAGGGTGAAATCGGGTAACCTGTTCTGTCGACACTTGTTAGATCCATATCAGGGTATGGCTGCAACTCACGCTGTATACCGAATATGAGTAACAATTAACTCCGTTGGCACAGATAACGAGCTCCGCCTTGCCGTAAAGAATGTGCGTTGGCCACGCAGTGTTCTTCAAGGGCCAGGTCGAGGTTCTTTTCGAACGAGGAAGGCTCGTAACCACAGGAAACCTTGATGGCTGGGGTGGAAGCGGCATATGTGGGGAGATCGTCTAGACTTGGTGGATGCTATCTTTGTCGCTTTTCCGTGCATAACGGGGATAGAGACACAGGCAAGCATAGATGGTTACCACGTTGCTCGGTCATCTCCGTGGAGACACGTCATACAGGCAACAGCTGTTTAAGGAAATCAACTCCCACTTGCCAACGCCAACGCCACCCGCGCGCACGGCACACCTTTTCGTTCCATTATGGTGAGTCCATACCTTTAGTTGTTACACAGATCCTCAACAAACCGTTCTCAAGTCTGCCTTGTTCAATTTCCAATCGCTGTTGCTCGTCATCCTCCTCGTGATTTGCACGTGTACCTACGTGCGCGCGGTTGCTCCTCGTTTGATTGACCGGAACAAGGAAGGGTGTGTATTCAGTTTCGCTGTTTCCCTTTACGATGAGCTGAAACGATGCCCTAGGTTCTTGGGTTTATTCTTCATGTCAGCACGGATAGGTGAGCCACATTGGCATCACCGCTGATTCGTATCCTGACGTCCATATGTAGGGGAAAGGCTATCACCATACGTCTCACTAGCATGCATAGCCATGGCAGTAGCAATACTGGTGCAATAAATGTCGCCTCAAGATTCACCATTCGCCGAACGTGATAAGTGCACTGCCTCATAGGCGTCCATATACGTGCCACCCATCCGTAATCATCCAGTGACACGCTCTAGGGCAGGACCCAAACTTGTGTGAAAGCTGTGGTTTGTGATACTTTTGACCCCTTGAGAGAGAGAGGGAGCCGATAGGCTTCTGGCTCACCGCCAAGCTATATCACTGATTGGCAGGTGACCATCTATCGCACAACATTTTACACCGCCCTGTGTCGTTAATTCCATTCTGGCACTTGCTTGACTTAAGGGGTCGTGGTCAAGACACGAGCGCAACAGCAAGAATGACGGAGGCATGTTTGACTTGTTGCATTGACCTTTTTAATCATATTTATTTCCTGTGGTGACTAGGTTGTTTAGGAATGTTACAACTACCTTGTCTCTTCCGCATACCCCGCAAGCTCTAATTTCACTTGTTTAAAAGACCATTCCTTGGGATGTTACGCTCCGTCCCTCCCCCAAGTTAGCTTGCAAATCCCATGTCCCCCACCCTTGAGAGCGAATTCAAAAGTAATCTGGTACCATCATATGTCATTCGTAAGTTATCTTGCACTGCCTGGTCATCCCAAACCATCTAACTCCTGTAGTTGCTTCATTGACCTGGGTTCTTTATGATTACCGTAAGCAATGATGTCAAAGCCAACAGCGCCATTCATGCTCTTTTTACCCTAGTTTTAACACTTTGTGATGAGGTGAGTTCCCCTACATTACCATAGCCATCTTCTCATCGATTGGACGGCTAGGTTTGCTTAGTCTGGGTACGTCATCGTCCTTTGGATTGGAGGATGAGTCTGAAATGCTAGCCCTTCAGCCCCAGCGTTGGAACCGCAGCAAGGTTGCATTCTTCTTTGTAAGTCCTTGATTCCTGTCATCACGCAAAAAATGACTGCTCGACCTGCAAGGTCCGGTACTATACAATTAGCCTTCTTGTACTGAACGCAACCGAAGTACATTTTTTTGCTCACAGAGTTGATTCTACGGATAAATCGTCAGATCCAAGTTTAATCCCTTGCCGTAATCAAACTAATCCCTTGTCAATAGTAGTTGCATTGCCTTTGACATTGTCCTAAGAGTTTGTGGCGCAATCGCGCTATGGGCTATAGAAATCATAATGCAGTTGAGAATATATGCGCTTTTCCTTTGTTCTCGTAAGGTCAAATTTTCATCAAAAGTAAACGGATGTGATTCTGACCATGGTGTAGATCGCCATCTTCAATGGCATTTTATTCCTATGTTCTATACTTTCCTTCAGTGGGATCATCATTTACGGAGAGTTAACAAGGCAGAGACACGTCACAAATATGACGTCCCTCCTGTTCCCTGGGTGCCCTGCGGTTAACACTGATGTTCAATGGGCCGAATGGATTCCGGGTACGCTCAGTACTTTAAGATAGACATTGAGATAAACCATCGAAACAGCGACAATATTCGAAGGAACCTTGTTTAGCTATGCTTTGTACAAGTACATTCATGAGCTACCTCATTCAACTACGACAGCTACCCCAACATATATGACATTAGTCACGGACAATATGTTATATTTTCTTGGGCAAGTTTTCCTTCCGATGTTTAGGACTCTATCTGACATCGTTGGCATGACAGAGTCAGCTGTATCTTGACGCTTAACAATTTGATGACGGTTGTAGGTACTCTTGACGCGATCACGCAATGTCTGTTGATGGACATACATGAATTGCAGGGTAAAACACACATCCCATGGTTCGGTCTAGGGTGAGTTCAGATCAAGACTACGAAACACAAGGCTCATTGATGTAGACCCTTCTATGCTTCATTGGGAATCATAACTAGCCGGATGATTGTGCGCCTCCTCCGCAGCCAGATCATGGATCGTAACTTAGATGACATTGTTGACGATTTTGATTGGGATTGGGATTGATGGTGAACTGTACGCCTAATCATGTGCCTGATGTTGACGCAGACAGCGCAATGTCGAATCTTCATGTTACTGGTGTAAGATTCGCCCATGAACGGTAAAGACAGAACATGTACAGAAGAACATAGCCAAGTCAAAAAGACAGAACTGTCGGGGCCCTGTATATCTACCACTTATCAGTATACTGTGTTTAGCGAACGATGATCCGTGGGAGTAACATCAGTCAACATCTCTCTGAACCGGAGTTTTCAATTAAATCAACCCATCACGATCCGACCCCCGCCGCGACGTCTCTGGTCGTCAAAACGACGCCGAAATCGTTCGCAGAGTAAGTGGGCACATTGAATGCTTTTGACACTCGGATCCAGGGTTGTAACAAAGCTAACAATAGGTCCATGGCGTATTCAGTAGACCACAGACTTCCCATGCACCGCCCCACAAACGCCCAGGCACGCATCTGCCCCATGCTATTATTTGGTGGTTCCCATCGGTCAGGTGTCCTTGCTTAAGTGCATCATGGTAATTCTGACCCACGGCCGTGGGGATTAAATAATATCGCATTGTTTCCAAGCGTCCGAAACCACCGAGAACTGCCACTTGCTACTTGCCCCTTGATCCTTTCGTCGTGATTGGCAGATTCAAAGTCAATCATTGCTTCCTGTAAAGCCGGGATGTTCCTGTGGCATCCATCCCGTGTTGTGACCGCCATAGCTTGAAGGCCTTTGGGCCAAGGCAAGGAACCTCATTGACCAAGGGAAGCAGGTTAGCGGGCATAGGTAAAGGCGCGGAAATATTTCCTTTATCACACAGCAAGGTTTCGGTGACGACTAGGTCCCTTAATGAAGGTGCACAAGCCTTGTCTCGACTTGTCCCGTTCCTGATCATCTATATATGTCACATCTCGGAAATTTCCTGTCAGATTTTGGCGCCACATGGACCGGCTTTGCGCAAGTCTTTAAATGTCGGCCCCCGACAATGCTACAACGCACCCAGTTTGCGATCGATCCTTATGGCCTCCATCTCTGAAGATAAATTCATTAAATTATTCAAAGGCAGTCTAGTCCCAGCCTATGTCATTCGTAAGTTATCAGATCTACCGGGTCCTAGTGTCTAATATTCGTAGTTGTCTCACTAACCTGGGTCGTCTACGACTACTGTAAGTCATAACAGCAAAATGGACGCTGGCGTTAATGACCAAGTTATGTTAGTTCTAACACTCCCTGACGAGGTAGGCACTCCTAGATTGCCGTAGCCATCTTCCCATTGACGGAAGACTAGATCCGTCTAGTCTGGGTATGTCGTCGTCATCTAGATTGCGCGGTGATTTTGACATGCCGACCGGCTTAGCCACAGCGCTGGAACCGCACCAAGATCGCGTTTTTATTTGTCAGTCCTAGATCCGTATCAGTAAGTTAATACTAACTGCCAACCCAAAAGGTTCGGTACTACACGATATTCTTGATCTTCTTGAACGCAACGCAAATACATCTTTTTACTCACCATGGATATGCCACAAACCAAAGGTCATACTTGAGTTTTGTCTCTGTTTCCGTAGCCAAACTGACGTTCTCATCAATAGTTGTGTTGCCTTCGACATTGTCTTGAGAATTGGTGGTGCGATTGCATTATGGGCCATTGAAATTATAATGCAATTGAGAATATATGCGCTCTTTGGCTGTTCCCGCAAGGTTAGTTCTTTTGATGCTAAACTAGTTATAATCACTAATCAGTGGTGAAGATCGCTATCTTCAATGGTGTCATATTTCTGGCTTCAATCATATCGTTCCTCGGGATCACTATCTACGACGGGCAAAGGAGGGGGAAGCTTATTGAAACTGCGATTCGCCTCCCACTGCCCGGATGTCCCGCAATTAACGGTGGTATCCAATGGTCCGAGTGGGTTCCAGGTAAGCTCAGAATCTCTTAGCAGGTCCGTGTATTGAAGTGGGCGGCCGAAACAGCAACGGCGTTTGAAGCAATTCTCTTTTGTTTCGCCCTGTACAAGTACCTCCGTATGCCACCTGTGACGGGACCTACCGGAACTGTTTCAATGTATCACGTATTGATCAGGAGCAACATGTTGTACTTCCTTGGGTAAGATTTTCTTCAATGATTCCGGGCCCCTAGTTGACGGCGTCAATACAGCGTTGGTCTCATCCTGATATTCGACAACTTGATGGTCATTGTAAGTAAGCTTGATGTGAACCAATGAACATTGATAGAAATGAAGTGTAGGGAAAAACACATATCCCTTGGTTCAGCTTGGGGTAAGGTCAGATCTGAAGGTTCAGAAAGCGGAGGCTCACTTAAAATAGGCCATTCTATGGATCGTTGGGAATTATGACAGGACGGATGATGATGGAATTCATTCGCAGTCAAGTTGTGGATAACGGCATAGATGTCATTATGGACGACTTAGGTTGGACGGCAACTGATAGCGAAAGGACCGTGGTAAGTCCGATCGTGATGTGATTTATTGCTTGGTGTTGATGGTGATAGCATGTTGGTCCTGTCAAAGCTTGATTATTCAAGCTAATGTCAGAGAGAACATTAGCGCCTGTTGAGTAGCTGGAGGCTATTCCTGCGATGTAAAGTATGTATCTTATGCGGATTACATTATTCAGCATTTGTGGTCGTGTACACTAGGTGTACTGTACTATCCCCTTGTCCCTACTAATCTGACCTTGCTTTCAACATGTCGCCACCGACAATGCTACATCTGGAGTGAGCCCAGCAACTTACGTAAACAACGCTTCTTATCATTGTTATGGTTCGGTTCAAGGTACTCTTACTATCTTTGCTCCCTTCCAATGTGTCCTCTCGTTCAACCTACAAAAGTATATTGTTATCTAGAACCGATGGCTCCTAGTCGAACTTCTTCCCATCGCCTCCAACGTTGAAGGCACCCTAGGAAAACCCAGGGGACCGAATGTTTCGGCGTTTGATGCCAAAAAGGTGTACAATGCTGTAAAACAGAGCGTACTCTATAACTTTGGAGACTCAGGATGGGGCGCAGTGGGGTTATCGTTGACTGGTGAGCGGTTCTCTATTTCCCTACATAGACAAATGCTAAAATGGGTACAAGTGAAATACTTCTCGCCTATGACGAGTGTATGTATCATCCGTGTAGCGAGGGATCAACATAAATTGGCTTGGGGAGCGGTCACGCTAATGACGACGATTGAGGGTCAGAGGGTGGTGCCAAACGTAGTGCATCTTTCTGGTGAGCGGGATTCTGGTCTAATTGGTCTGCAAGCAGCTCAGCCTCCGCCCATCTGGACAGGGACAATCCGGCATGCTCAATTGGCGGCTATTCGATATAACAGGGAGGTAGTAGGGAGATATCGCGCGCTCGCTGAGACACCGGGTAAGTTTTGACATATCGTTCCCTCCGCCTTTTGTTTTTCCGGAATTGAGCGATGTCGAATGAATTTGTTTTTTTTTAGCGGCGTATCAGGATGCTTATGATTCATATTTGAAGAAGAGTCAGATGGAGATCGAGGCACTGCAGGATTGAGACGATACCATAAAAGATAACTTAGTAGATTTCAAAAATTTCCCCCCAAGTTTTTTTTTACGTACTCCCCCCCCCCCAGTATACCGCGGTCCTTACTAACTCATGGATTCTTTTCCCTCATCATCTCTGGCGGTGAATTTGTTCGCATCCCTCGCGTCTCGGGATGACCGTCAGATCCGTCGAAAGCTTCCGGACTTTCAAACAAATAACTTGGTAGACTTCACGTCAAACGACTATCTCTCCCTCGCTTCCTCTCCCTACCTTCGCTCTCTTTTCCTCGAAAAACTTGGTCAATCTCCTCAAATACTTGGGTCCGGTGGCTCAAGGCTGCTTGTCAACGGGAAAGCACATGCAGCACTAGAGGAGAGGTTGAAAACATTTTTTGGCAGTGAAGAAGCGTTGCTATTCAATTCAGGCTACGATGCAAATGTCGCATTCTTTGAATGCGTACCACAGCCAGGGGACGCCATTGTGTACGACGAGTATATTCATGCGTCAGTGCACGATGGGATGAAGTCATCTAGAGTGTGGAAAAGTAACCGGCGCGCATTTAGACATAACGATATGCGACACTTGGGAGAAGTGCTAATGGGGATGAAACAAAAGTTGGAGAATGAATCGAGGGAACAAGGAGCAAGTGTCTTCGTGGCACTGGAGAGTGTTTATAGTATGGATGGAACAGTTGCGCCCTTAACGGAGGTGTGTGCTATTTTGGACGATGTCTTTGAAAAGGACGGGAAAAGTAGGGTGAACGGATTTCTCATCGTGGACGAGGCCCATGCCACGGGACTATATGGACCGCAGGGGAAAGGGAGAGTCGCCATGCTCGGGTTGGAGAACAAGGTGCTAGTGAGGTTGTGTACGTTTGGGAAAGCATTAGCAGCCAGCGGAGGTGTGCATCCAAAAAAAAACTACAATTCCGTTGCTAATTTTAAGATAGCGGTGTTATTGACGAATAGACTGATAAGGGATTACATGCTCAACTATGGACGGCCTTTAATCTATACTACGGCCTTGAGCTACACGAGTGTTATCGCCGCCGATTGTTCATTTGACCTACTCGAAAATGGAATGGCACAGAGAGTGAGTGATTTCAAACCCTATTCGGCGGCCGAGGAAAGCTAACAGCTTCACGCAGCTTGCAGGTCACCTGTTCAGTCTGGTGCAGAGGTTCCTCATCCTCATCCGGCCACATTTACGTACCGTCCCCCCAGAAATGCTCTCCCTTCCCTCCCACCTCTCTGGTACATCACTGTCACGAGGCGACCTGTCGCCCATTATACCCCTCCACACTCGATACCCACGCCCGCTTTCGGCGTATCTCCTTGAGCGCGGTATGAATGCACGCCCAATAACATGGCCAACTGTCCCAAAAGGTAAGGATCGGGTCCGGATCTGTCTACATGCAGGGAATACAGTAGATGATGTGGACAGGTTGGTGAGGGCTGCGTTGGAGTGGGCAGCAGTGATGCCCAAGGAGGGAGAGCAGTTAGGTGTGCCAGTTGTTATGTCTAGCGTAGCGTTGGCGAGTAAATTATAGTGCGGATGACCGCCATAATAAAATTCAAAACTCAAGTAGCACTGTCATCAATGCCAATTGTAATGTTACGCCTTTTTCCCACTCGGTTTCCCCTTGAGTTTTCCGCCGCCAAAACCTTTCCCTTCGAAGCCGGGTCTTGCTTTCCCCTTTTTCTCTTTGCGTCTCTCGTTCCGCATCGCAATGTTGTCCGTTCGTTTCTTTTGCTTAGCGGCCATCGCAGCGGTGATTTGCTCCTTCCGTTCATCCCTAGAATCCGCCATAAGTTAATGAGAAGGACACTAGTGAAATCGTAACCACGAACCATGCTTTCTTGCTCTTACTCTTCTCTTTATCCTTCCGTTTCGCAGCCTTCTTAAGCCTGGCCTCATCGTCGTGGACCTTGACGCCCTCTAGCTTGGCCTCTGCCTTTGCCCACTTTTCTCTGTCCTCTATAGCCTTCCGTTTTTCATCAGACATGCTAGCCATTTTCTCCTTCCGTGCCGCCAGTTGTTCAAGGGCCTGTTTTGGATTCGACGTCGTTTTGAACTGCTGGCCTTTCTTCTGAGCACCCGCGAGAGATGAGAAAGTTACGTTGGTGAATGTGGATCGTGGATCTTGGCTCCTTTCATTCGACGCGGTCTTGGTATCTGGTACCAGCAGCTGTGTCTGGATTGCCATGGACGTGTCCTCAATATTAGAACGATGAATCGGAGAGTATTATAAACCTTTGTCAAGGGTCCTTTATCCTTTGTCTTCTTCCCCTTCCCTTCTGCTTCCTTCTGTTTCTTTTCCTTTGTTTCTTTTCTCCTTTTCTCGCGCAGTGCTGCCCTTTGTCTCCTCCGTTCCTCTAAGAGTCCGTCTCTATCCCCGGCCTCGCTACCTTTGTTTCTTTTTCTGAGCTCGGCCATTCGTAAGTGCAGCTTTTTCCGTAGTTCCTCGATGCCTCCGGGCTCGGGCATCGAGACAAATTCTTCCTGGATCTCTTCAGCCTCATCGCCGCCTTCGCCGGTGTCGTCCATTTTCAGGTCCAGATCCATGTCGTTATTATCATCGGAGCTCTCGTTTTCATCATTTGCTTTCTGTTTCCCTTTCCTCTTTGCATTTGCGTCTTGTTCTGATGCTTCTCGTTGTAGGTCTAACACAGATTTATGATTTTCCGGATCAAGCTGGGGTTGAGATGCAGTGAGAGGGATAACATGCACGGGTGAAAGCACACCTTTTCTTTCTTGGCTTTTTTAGAGGCCTCTTTGATAGCCTGTTTTGGTGCTTTTGTTTTCTTGCTATGCTTTTGGTATTTCGACACGGCCTATCAATTAAAATGCGTGGTGGAAAATTAGACAGTGGAGCAAAAAAAGATTTGACATACATACCTGTTCGTGCTGTTCCTGTATAAGATAGTACTTGGCAGGTATTAGCTTGAGCAAAGTTTCGAAAGTCTCGTTATGCTTCTCTAGAGATTCTCTGAGGGCAGAAAGTGACATCTTTCAATTATCTATAACGGCAAGTGCAACGGCATACTCTCGTCTTGCCGATGTGTCATTTGAAACTCCGAAAGCCGAACAGCACGTGGCCTGCTGAAGCGGAACACAAGGCAATGCCGGCATTCAATTCAACGTATGAATTCAAATACTCAAGTATGTGGTACCATATATCTCAATAGACGTAGGGGATCAATTTGTACGGCACCTTTCGTGCCCATTCGTCCCACTCCTTTCCAAACTGTTTCCTAAGCAATCCGTCCTCCTCGCTCATCCTCGGAAGTAAGAAGGTAAATGCCCTGATAAAGGTATAGCACAGCAGTACACCCATAGCCCTGGTTGTCCATGCTGTTGATTCGCGGATAAATGAACCGGGGGTAAAAAACCATAGCATTTCTCCAATTCCCACCAAGAACGAACCCGTGTATGACGGGTGGCGCACCACGCCATATGGGCCATCTTTGATAAGCTTGTGATCCTCCAAAATGCTCACTTCCAGGGTAAACATGCGGCCCATGGTCGCGTAGCAGGATTTGCGAATTAATGCGGCAGCCATGATCATGGTTGCGCCAAGAACGGAGGCTGGACTAAGATAAAGGTCCATCGTCTCTATGCGGGAACCCTTAGCTTTACCATTCCAGACTAACTTTGAACTACGGACCATGCTTTATAGGCTGTTCTCTTAGGATGGCGGCCATCTCCATAATACCCAGAGACCAGAGCATCAACTACATACTCATCTTTTAATACTGCAACTATTTTTGGGAAAGTCATTACTTACCTTTAACGCGCCATACTGCCATATGCTGAAATTGTACTTGCTATGTCTTCTGTCTTTCGGCGCCGGTGGGTTCGGCTGATAGTAGCAAACGTGGAAAGCGACAGTAACGATGAGTACCATCGGGACCTTCGCCAGCGGAGACATGGCTTGGACGGAGGATGGAACCAGTACTTTCATTCAAACCTTTTATGCCCATATTTTTGAAAAGTCCCATGCTCCCACGTTACCACCGCTAGCAAGGCGGCCGTGGATATTCCTGTGCCTGCATCGGGCCGCTTTCCCTAGTTCTATCAAATGAGAAATAAAACGGGGACGAAAATAACTCCACATCAGATTCTTTGATAACTAGTGGCTTACCCTGACTTGGGATTCGCTTCATACTTAATTGATGAGTTAGGGTATCAGCGCTTTCTTCACAGACCCTTTCTTCTAGACTGGAGCTCTCAAAGGCCTCAACAACATCATTATTTCTCTAAAGACGTTCAACGCTTGCTGCTTTTGGTAAATACGTGATTTGATCCGGTGAACTCATGGGAAATAGGGCTACTGGTGCGGTTAGTCATTTTCGCAAGTTCCTGTGAGTTTCGCGAGAAAGCTTCACGACATTGATATTAAATCACTTAACCCACTGTTTACAGTAAGACGTTCTGAGCTGCGTTAACGTGAATTTTACAAGTTAGCACCACATACTGAGGTGCATGGCGGCGATCACGCTATTTCCGTCTTCCGAGAGCCGGGTTGAGTATCGACTAATAAGGGTCAAGGCCGAGCGAAGCAGGTCGGTATAGTTGGGCGGAGATATACTAGTAGGCGCAACAATGTCAGAAAAACATCTCCGTTCCAGCCTTGTGTATCCGTTCACGATAGCTGTTGGATCGATGAGCTACTTACTGGCCAACCGACGGACTGGAAGCACACTTTTCGGCCTTTGAGAAATCATGCAGGCGGTAGACGTAAAGCTCTAGTGCTTGACCGTGACCGTGACTTTTTTTTTTTTTGCTTTTAACTTTGTTTATTGTCGCGGCCGGTAAAGGGTACGACAGGATATGTACATATCGAAGTAGCTAAGGTGTAAAAAATATGACTGCATCACAAAGCAAAGAGACAGTGCTCACACTGAGTGATTGAAAACTTGTGAAGTCCAATAAGAAGCCTTTAAACAATGAAGTTGTAGCAATAGTGTGAGGGAAATTCATCCTATTCTGCTCTTATGGGCCCATACCTGCCCACTTCATGTGGCCAACAAATCTAGTTGCTGCTAATCTCATGCAATGCTGGTCAGTGAGGACCTTCATTTCTTTGGGTTTTGCCTGAGCTTTGAACCACAGACATGAGGTTGATGATGCAGCATGGGGCCCCAG
>KI546599.1:0-11358 GCA_000497225.1 Amanita jacksonii TRTC168611
GGTGGAGGTGATGGAAGCAAGAAAGGAAAAGCTTGGGACAGACCATCCAGACACACTCACTGCTATGAATAACCAAGCAAGTACATACCAGAATCAAGGAAGATGGAATGAAGCAGAGAGGCTGCAGGTGGAGGTGATGGAAGCAAGAAAGGAAAAGCTTGGGACAGACCATCCAGACACACTCACTGCTATGAATAACCAAGCAAGTACATACCAGAATCAAGGAAGATGGAATGAAGCAGAGAGGCTGCAGGTGGAGGTGATGGAAGCAAGAAAGGAAAAGCTTGGGACAGACCATCCACACTCACTCACTGCTATGTCTAACTTGGCACTCACATACCAGAAGCAAGGAAGATGGAATGAAGCAGAGAAGCTGCAGGTGGAGGTGATGGAAGCAACAAAGGAAAAGCTTGGGACAGACCATCCACACTCACTCACTGCTATGTCTAACTTGGCACTCACATACCAGAAGCAAGGAAGATGGAATGAAGCAGAGAAGCTGCAGGTGGAGGTGATGGAAGCAACAAAGGAAAAGCTTGGGACAGACCATCCACACTCACTTACTGCTGTGTCTGACTTAGCACTCACATACCAGAGGCAAGGAAGAGGGAAGGAAGAACAAAACCTGGATGTACAGGCTAAAGAAGCAACAAAGGAAATGATTGCAGAAACACATCCCCACACACTTGGAACTTTGGATAACTCTGCCATGGCAAACACTCATCAAGAATGGTGGCAGAGAGTCTGGAGGTACATATTGTGTAAGCCTGGAAGGCAGAATGCCTCACAGGATGTTGCCTAGCCAATGGTGAGTTTATCAATACTATTCTTGATATAAAGTAAGCTTATAATTTGTCTAATTCCATTCATAGGTCTTTAACAGTGTTCCTCCTTGTTTTATGTGGAATGTATTGACTACCCATGAACTTACTTCTATGTGACTGATTTTTGTATGGTATTTGAGCATCCTACATACCTATGTATTCTGCCCACTGCCATTCACTCATATGATGAATTCTTCTCACATGTCTCATAGGTGCCCTTGGCTTTAGTTTCACTTTGCCATCCCCTATACTAGGTCCAATTGGTATTGTCTTACATCTGAATAAACCCCCATTGTACAACCTTGAAGCTATCATCCAATCATGTACTCATGTTGTTCAGCAGGGCTAACATTGATGACATATCTGCACAAATGCAATTATAATCTAGCAGAGCCTCAATGTTACCATAAGCAGTGATTGCAATCTGTGATTCCAGAGTCAACAATTGTGCAGGGTGAGACTGAAAAATACACACATCTTTGTCCCATAGATACTTTTGTGCAATACATTTAATTTCATCTAATGGCCCTCTCAATTTGTTGTGGTGACATACACCTGCCACCAGTCATGAGCTGTTGGCAAATGTCCCTGTAACAGCTGTCAGTCAAGAGTTAACAGGAGACTAGCTTTCAGCTGGTTCTTGGTCCACTCAACCTCAGTGGGCAGGAGATGATATGGGACAGGCAGGAAGAGAGCAATGGAGATGCAGCAGGACTGTGATCCCAGTTGCCAAAAATTCTCTGCATGATCATCATAGGGAAATAGTTGAGTGAGCTCCAGCTCACACCCTTGACCACAATAGCAACATGGGCCATTGAGACTTTGTCATCTTGGATGTGAGCCTCCAAACCAACAAAGCTTGTTTTATGATGGCCAAGGGGAATTGGGTTGAGGAAAACAGGGAGAGTTGAGAAATGCTTCTCTGTGAGCTTGCCAAGCTCAGAGTGATCTGCTCCACCAGTGCCAATGTGGTTTGCAGTGTAGTTCATCTTGATGTAGGATACTATTCATTGACAAGACATTAGCCTTGGGAGCAAGGATGGTGCATCTGAGGGTTTATCCTAACAGTGAATCAATGAGTGCAGCCACCAATGATGATCTACATACCTTAAAAGACAACAGCATGGAAGTAATCAAAAATGACTTCCTCTAGCTGTTTATCAACTCCCTGTTGCTCACAAAGTGTAACATTGTGCTCTTGTGCAACAAACACAGCATCCAACTTGAGGTTTTGTATAATATCACTGATGATGTCTGCAGTGGCTGCAATGAAACTCCTTTGCATACTAAATGGTTTGCTCACAGGAAGTCTAAGTATTCAGATGAGCCCCAACATCAAGCTCCAGCTGGGTTTTTTGACTGGTATGCTTGAATGCCATGTATTCTAAGAAATGGGTAGTGCCATTGGTCTGGTCCATCTCAGCCCTTGAGCCAGCATTGATCCAAACCCCAATGCCAACAGTAGCAGTCTGGGCATGAGGGTGTGTGTGGTGCCATGTTGTGCATATATGCAAAGGTAGTCCAATGAAGTGGCTGTGTTTGAATCCAGGGGAAATGGGAGGCAAGCTGGGAGAGTGAGGAGGTACATGTATGTTGGTCTTTGATCAGGGAAGTCCATTTAATGGGATGAAGGGGAAGTGAGGGTGAAATGATGATGACAGTAAGAGAACAAGCAGGGCTTGTTGATAATGAGGCTGTCAGGCTCTAGGGAACTGAATTCCTGGAAGGCCACAGCATGTTCCACTTGTGCCTTCATTGCTTCTGTTAATCTATTTAATAGAAGAACCTGGAATGAAAGTTTGATAAATTCTGTTATGGTCACTTGGGTAAAGTCTCTCAGGCAGCAAAAAGGCTCCTGGATGATAGGCAAGGAAGGGGTCTCAGTTCTCAAGTGAGGGTTGCACTAAGTTGTGACTTGATGTTGTATCCCTCCTGTAGCAGAGGCATCTAACTCAACAGTGACAAGGCAAGCTCAAGGAGGGGAGACAATGATTGTATACAAAGCTGGGGAACTAAGGGAGAGTACATGGGGGTTTGTATAGACAGAGGAAAGCTAAATAAGGAAGGGGATGTGTCAGCAGAAAGGATGCATCATTGTTCTATGACAAGTCTGTGAAGTCCAAGGACTTGTGGAGAATGTCCATGAATGTTCTATAATGTTCCATAAAAGTAAATCTAATGAAACAAGAAGTGATAAGTAAAGAAATGGAATGGAATGCATAGAAGGAAATGAATGGGGCCTATATTTTGTAACAAATTCTTATGCAACAGCTGTCCACTTACCAAGATTGGTTATCTTCCTCCAATTATAGTTGCCAAAATGATCATCTAAGGTGTCCTGTCATGATCCAGGACCCATCTCCTTTGTGCTACTAGCAAGTGTGTTGGTGGCAGCCCAGCCACATTCTGGAGCCTTGCCATCCATTCAACCCATCTGAGTACTCCTCCTTGCAAGAATCTTGATGGATGGGCAGGTGGGCCTTGGGAATGGTGAAAGTAGTTGACAGCTTCTGGAATGCATCCAATTCCCCATATAAATTTATCCACTTGCCAAGGTTCTTTGACCATTGACATGTGATATCATATGACACCGCACTGCTTTTCCCTTTTTGGCATCCACCGACCCTGCCACTTTCATTCCATACTCATGCTTGCCATCCTATTTTTACCTTGTACATATTGTATAACTAGCAAAAAGGAATAGAATACCCTCACATGATTGCAAGGGTCTACTGCTTACCCAAGTGAGTGTTGAGACCTCATTTCAACATCACCTTCCATATTAGGATAGCTGACACGTTCTTTCTGCTGACATGTCCCCTTCCTCATTTAGATTTCCCTTGTCTATATAAACCCCCATGTACTCTCCCTTAGTTCCCCAGCTTTGTATACAATCATCATCTCCCCTCCTTGAGCTTGCCTTGTCACTGTTGAGTTAGATGCCTCCACTACAGGAGGGATACAACATCAAGTCACAACTTAGTGCAACCCTCACTTGAGAACCGAGACCCCTTCCTTGCCTATCATCCAGGAGCATTTGTTGTTGCCTGAGAGACTTTACCCAAGTGACCATAACAAGTTCAGCCATCCTGATGATGACTGTGGTCCATCCATTTCAATAGTTTCAAGTGTTGCCATTGTTGGATCACAAGGAGGAAGGTGGGATATTGGTTCTAGAAACTGATTAATGCACTTCTGAATAAAGAATTATTCATTTACTGACAGGAACTGCCTGCACCCCTGTATTATCAGTCTTGAGGCTCAGCATTGTGTAGAAGTCAAATGCTGATATCTTTGATACAAGTGTATTAAGATGGAAGAATTCCAAGACTCAGAATGTAGCAGCTGTCACAGGATCAATTACCATCACAGGGTATAGCTGAAAATGTAAAAGCTGATTGATGCATGGTTGTACCATGTGGCAATTGCAGTAATCTACTGCGACCTTGTGTATACCACTTAAATCTATAACTGTGAAGTCATCTCTTGATGACTTTACAGGGTTGAGGCAGTGTTGGTCATAAGGGTGGTTCAGCTGTATCCATAGCCTAAGTTCACACAGTGATGTTTGTGAGAAACAATGTCCAGTCCATTCCTAGTATCATGATAAGATTATACTTTTAGATTCATTAGTAAAGAGAAGCATGAATGTGTATTATGTGAAACAGTGTGGTTTTGTGGTTCTTGACAACACATGCCCTACAATACAAGTTGCTGTTGTACAGACAATCCACACAATGGTAATTGAGATCATTCAAAGTTCCACATTCACAGCATGAGACTGATGGCCCATGTCCTTCATGCCAGAACATTTCTTCCAAGAAGGTATCAATTTCCGGTATCCATTGCAGAAGTGGGCAAGTCTTTGCAAAAGAAACATCCTTGTCACATTGGATATTTCTGCCAGAAGCTAGGACTTACTATCAGTGCCTGCAATCCATCAGCATGATCTGCAGCTTCTGACAAAATGCCATCAAGAGTAGCACTGTCAAGCAAAGTGTTGCTTGTCACCAAGTTGCTAATGCTGACAGTTCTGAGGGGATCAGGCTCTGGTTCTGGTGAGTTGGGCATGCTGTACATTGTTTGCTCTGCAGTTATTTGGCCATTGATTGACTTGAAATGCATATGCCAGTGAAGGGATAGCTGAGGCTCATCATCACTATCAAAGTAGTATTCTTCAACTTCAGGATGCTGGCACTTTCTTGGGGGCATGATAGAGCAGGGGAGGTGGCCATAGGAAAGCTGGTTTTTTAAAGACTACACTAGAAAGCAGAGGTAAAGAAAAACACCAAAAAAGTGAGTCTAGCATAGTAGTAGTATAGGCTACATGTCTGACATGTCAATAGAGAAGTGTAGCACAATGTCTGAAGCTTCTCTGTGAGTCAAAGAGATGGGGTAGCACATGGAAGCATACTACAGGTGGGGCTGTGGGTTGTATTTTTCTTTAATTTTGTTGACCAGATCAGTGGTGAGAACAGCTACAAATGCCCCAAATATTGTGCAGTTGAAATCAGGAATGCTCCAGCTCCATATGTTGTTGTATGGACTGTGAAAGCCCAGCATGTTCCTGACCCACCTCAGATCCTTACAGATAAGTCCTTCCACATACTAGATAGTACTCAACATCAGACTTTTTCATTGAGTTTATAGTATAACTTACCTCTTTTTTCTCCTCATAAATGTCTTTCATCATGGCAGGGTCTTCATCATCTTCTTGAGGAGGCTCATAGATGGGGTATAGGGCAAACCACATGGCATAAATGCAATCCAAAAATATGTGTTGATTGCTGACCATGCATGCACTGTGATAGAGGCAGCCAATTGATTTCAGCAAACAAGATTGCTGGCCATTTGTCACACTCCAGGTCACACCCTCACAGTGTCACACTAATAGCAAGTCCATGTCATGCATCTACACCAGACAAGCCATGGACTCTGTCCATACTCCATGCTCCTTGCCATTGATAAGTCCCCTTCTTTGTTGACTCATCCATCTTACATGTTCAGCCTGTTCATCCCCTTCTGTCTTATATTTGAAATATCATTTATCATTGCTATGTTATGATCTATCATGACTCCCTCTCAACATTATTAACCATCTTTCATTTCAAGTAACTGTTGCTAGCTACTACCTGCAGTTTGGACTCCGTCAATGGTCCATGCTTGTTCCACTCTCATATAAATACTATGCTATGTATGTAGCTAGACTCCAGTTCAAATATCAACTTTGTTTTCATCTTCTAACTCTTGTCTGATCCTTCACCAGACTTCCTCCTTCTCCCCACTCATCCTCTGCTAAATTGGGGACATAGCATGCAGAGGGCACAGTGCTCTGCCTTGAGTCGCTGAGGCCAAGTCCCTTCTGTTCCACCACTGCTCCACTAGTTCCTGATAGGCACTTCCTTCTCTCACATCCATTTTCCCATGGACCCCTAGTGGACCTCCACCCTGACCCCATACGTAACACCATTTTTGTTTTGTCTGCATAGGGTCACAGTCCTGGTTAACATCTGCACAAACTGCAGAAGGTAAGTTGGGGAGAAAGAAAGCCTGGTGCTTCTTAGAGATGATGGTTACTTATCCGCTCATGACTATTAATAGTAACAGATTGGTCTGGCAACCTGGCCAATCAGGGGTGCTGATTTGGCTCAGCATGTAGAACAATATGCACATATAACATCTGATATGGTTTATGATTCTATGAGTTAATGTTACAAGTCTAAGAGACTTGTTATTAATCAGATCCTCAAGAGTATGCACAGTTTGACTGTAAATACTAAGCTGAAGCTTAGCCTGTATTTCCAGTAGTACTTATACATGAAAAGGAAGTCCCCAGACAGTGGGATGCATAATCTATAAGTCCCCTGATACCAGGACACATAAGTGATGGTATCACTATGGTGTCATATGGCATAATGAGATGAGTAAGTGAATGAGTAATCATAAGTAAAAAGAATGTGTCAATGCAATGGACAAAGGTAAGTCCAAAGTAAAAGGTAAGCATAATATAGTAAGAAAAGGTGATCAACTGTAACAACATCCTTCATGCACTCACAAATACCACCTAGACTAAATGTAGGCTGTCAGGTGAATGACACAAAGATATTCCAATAGAAATTCATGAGGAAATCAGTGGAGATAATAAAAGTCAGACAAACCCAGAGTTAGCCATCAACTTCACTCTACTTTCACATTGCAATATGGGTCATCCCCAACTTTACTCCACACCTGATGAATGGAAAGCTGCAAACAGAGCCAAAAGCAAGTGTCATTATGATTGGTATGACAATCCATCACCATTGAAGTCCTCTCAGATTACTATTATAATAGAAATAAGTTGGCCATTTGGGAACATTGCCAGGCAATCAGCACTGCAGTGTCTTGGACTCCATGTCAGGGGTAAGTTACTATAATACTGTTGTGCAGCTGGAATAACTAACACTGCTACAAACTATTAGGTATCTTGATTATTGGTGCCACTGTGCTAAGTGTGTAAAAGACAAATATGATGCATTGACAGGTGGCTTGCCTTGTGACTTCATTGATACTCTCATACAAACCTTGATGGAAAACAAAATGGAAGGACCACTTAGACATGCAGTAGAAATGTACAGGAGCTTCTTGAACAAAGTCAGCACACAGAAAACAAGGTACTTGAATGATATAGGATATGTGGGAAATATCATGAGATTGTCAGAATTACTAAAATGGTGAAGGAGCTATGCAATTGGCTGCAGGATGCTTTATGTCATTTATTGCTTGACATTAATTGTGTTCACAATGCTTTTCTCACACAACAGTTGATGTATCAGAATGCATAGAATATTTCTCTGGTTATCTACATCAAGGCATGGATTCTAAGTGAAATATCTAAAGCATGCGAACTTTGCCAGGAAATTCGAGAGCCAGCTTAAAGGCCTTGTCTGCATCCTTGCTGGAAGGATAGCACTGATAGCTGGCAGCTGGTAAATCAGCTACCCAGGCCTTAAGATTTTCCCTGTTAGTGTCTATGCTTCAGTCACTATGTTTTCTGACTAGGAAATATACCCACAGTCCCTGGACTGGCCCAACTTGCTGTCCTCAGAACACACAATACCAATGGTCCTCCACCAGAATATAGCCTCTAGTAATAGGCAAACTGCACTGCATTATGGAGGAATGCAAAGAGGATGCCTGGGAAGGTGGGGGGGGGGGGGGGCATGGAACATATTCAGCAGAACTAGCACAGGAGGGAGTGGGTGTATCATAGCATGCTCTCTCTATGGATAATTGTTAAAATCTAGCTCATGGGGAGAAGAAGGGATGTACCTCTAAGTGCTATGCTGAGGACCTGGATGGCAGCCAAAATCTGTTCAAGGATTGCAACAATTTGGGCATCACAACCTGATTGCAAGTTGGTCATGATGATGTTTGAATGGGGAAGGAAAATTTAGCCAGACCTATAAATGGGGAAATTGTGATTACTCAAGTCCAATCTGCATTGGCAAACACCTCAGCAAACACCCCATAAGCCATGATTGGTTCCTTGTCAGATTGTTCCTATTTGCAAGGTCAGACCTGAGTTGTAGTATTGTGCATAAACTGACTGTTTTTGATCTATAGATGGTGCCCCCAAGCTGGGCCTCTGAGGAGCAGCAAAAGTTCTTGAAAAGTCACATGGATGACTTCTATGAAGCACAACAAGCAGGAAAACTGCCATTGTTTTGGCCAAAAGTACAGAACCTGTGGTATAAAAATTGGCCAGAGCCTGGCATGGATGGCAGTTTGCTGGCTGACTCTAGCAAAAGATCTGATGGCATGCATTCAGGATCAGAATAAGGTTAGAATGATGAAACTATAAGTGTACCTCATCAAACTGATGGCCCTTTGGACAGAAACTACAAAACTGGTATTATAATAATCATGATAATTGCATTCATGGTGTTGCAACAAAGCCTATAAAATTGGGAGTAAAGCAAAAGTGCTCACTCTCTGCCATTCAGTTGTATTCAGCCAAAAAATACAATGCAACTATCAAAGAGGATGTCAAGGCAGAAATTCAGGAAAATAGCATACCAAACAATAGGACCTTGAGAGTAATTATGTGCCAAACAACAGAGAAATTCTTCACTGAACCTCCAGAAGTGCAGCAGCATTTCAAGGAGCTCTCCCAACAAATGAAAGAAGAACATGCTGAGGAAAGGTGGTGAGAAAAATGGGGGTTGAACACAAGCAAACCAACCTCAGCTTTGTATGCTGTGTTAGTTGACATTTCATGTTGCTACCTATTTGAGACTGAGGCAACCACCTTATTGCAGAAAAATTAAGGCCCTTACTGTTACAGTTGAATGCTCTTTTCCTCTCTTACTACATTATGATTACTCTTTCGTCGGACTATTCTTTGTCCGATTACACATTCCTTCTTATCATATGCTTATTCATCTATGACACCATTATGATACCATATTATACCATCGCTTACACGTCCTGGTATCTGGGGACTCTTAGATTACACGTCCCACTGTCAGGGGACTTCTCTCATATGTATAAATACTACTGGGAATACAAGCTAAGTGTCAGCTTAGTATTAACAGTCAAACTGTGCATACTATTGAGGAACTGATTAATAACAAGCCTCTCAGCTTGTAACATTAACTCAGTGAATCATAAACCATATCACTAACCTTGTTAATGGAATCCCTGTTATCTGATCTCAGTAAATGGACTGGATGGGCTTTCCTCATCTTAGCAGGGGGTCCTGATCCAGTCTCTGGAAAAATTTGTACAGTTAGCTTCAGCAAAGGCCAAAACAAACTTGGCCACAGCTTTGCAAAATGTCATTCTGAATTTGAGCAGGCATATGTCAAACCATTCAATGGTTTTTTGAAGCAAATTTATCATAAGTTTTCATCTTAAAAGATATCCTAATGTTACTCACCTTCTTCCAGCACCAAACATCTGTGAAGCTCATCTCCTTGATGGCAGAAGGAAAAGCCAATTAAACTCCACACAAATTGCTTGGCCTCAAACACACCTGGGGACAGGCAAGTGTCCCACTGAGCCACTTGGAGATAATGGGGCTGTCACATCCTTCATAATGAGAACCAATGTCACTGGTCAACCATTGTCTACAGATAACAACTGTAATCAAGCTCACCATGATAGTGATGCAGAAGAGGAGATTCAGGAGAATAGCAGTGCTGATGACAATGTATCTGGAAGGATATAGTATTGGAATGGGAAAATGGGTCTTGGCTAGATCCTTCCTTGTGGGAGTCTTCCAGTTGGTCCAGTTGGGTGCATTACAGATCCTGGCAAGGATGAAGAGCCAGAAACAATTTCATGGCATGAAGACAATGAGTGGCCCTTGGATCCTTCGCTGAAGGAGTTGTCAAATATTTCCATGCCAGGCATGCCTCCAGGTAGCCACAACACTAGTCCTTACAAGGACACCAGCTCACTGCAACTGCCATTCCCCAACTGACCTCCACAGACATGGGAGATGTTACCACATGTGACAAATCATGGCAATGTCACAGTCACTGAAAGCACAGTGCAAACTGATCCAAATGCAGTGCAGTGCCAACAACAATGTCACCCTCCCAAACCAAAAGAAGTCATTCCCTTAGTCTGTCAAGAATGGCTGGAAAACAACTACCTTTATTTGGCAGATGTGAATCTTGGGCCCATCTGGTTGGAATGTGTGGAAAATTGGTTAAAGTTTGAGCAGAATTTGCCACTCTCTGACATTTCTTTGGTGGGTGATTTGAGGTCTTTACTCTCCCCCTGGTGTTCCACATGGATCCATGTGGAATGACACAGAATGACACAGAATCCATGGAATCAACATGGAATGGGTTGATCTGAAATGACCTGTTTTTTGGTGTACTGTGACTTCCCCATTCTGCACAGATTGATGTGGAACATCACAGATTCCAAGTCATTTCACAGGAAGTGCAGAATTTACTCAGACTATTCCATCCCAATTGAACCTCATGTGGACTAGGACTGTTTTTCAGCTGTGTGCAGTCCAATTAGGACTGCTTGGACCATGAGACATTTTTGTCATCCATCGAAAAATTCGCACTAGTCAAGAGTTGAACCCTCAGCATCATGTTGGCTACTTTGGGCAGCAATCTATACCACTACACCATAAAGGTAATGTAAACTAATTCCACTTATTACTATAACATAGGTTGAAGCCTAGGTCACACTTACAAACACTGCAATGTTCCTATCTCAGTACAAACCTCAACACTGCCCAATAACAACAATGACCCAATGACCCAATGCCTGCCAACACACACTATCCACCACCCATAGTGGCTGTCAAAGAGCCCAGTCACCCCCTCCCTCTGCTGCCTCAACCTCTCATGTAACCCACAAGCAGAAAGCGTCCACTGTCAATGTGGAAGCCAAAGTGACCAAGAAACTGAGGGTGAACAACCCAAGTGGTGATGAAGGGAAGGGGAAGGGTAAAGGTAAGGAGACAGGAAAGGGGAAAGGGAAAGGGAAGGACAAAGGCCCCTCCAGGTAGGTCCCCCTCCCCTCCCTC
>KI546600.1:0-11017 GCA_000497225.1 Amanita jacksonii TRTC168611
GGGGGGGGGGGGGGGGGGGGGGGGGGGGTTGGGACGTACCAAAACAACGGTCCATTGGCAGGTCCAGGAATGGAATTGTAAAAAACATTGTGGATGATGGCGTCACCGTCCACGATGAGGCGAGCGCCCTGACCAAGATAGGCGAGCAAAAGCGCTGGATAAACGATGAACGTGAACGAGATCTAGAGATACGGTCAATATTATGCCATAGCTTGATGTAGCCATGTACCCTGATGGAAGCCGCGTTGAACTGGCCGAGGCTAAGCTTTTTGATTAGTTGAGGATAGACATCCACACTGAGAAAACGACGGACTTGGCAAAGATGGCTTCACATCCAGTGACCGCCAGGAGGACCCCAGCTAGAATGTCATAATTCCGCGTCCGAACGAAGACTATGAGATCCAATTCGCTTTCATTGCCAAAACGAGTGACAACATGAAGGGACCTACGCATAACAGCGCGCGACGGATCGAAGGCACGGAAAATGCCAGGGAAGTAGGTGACGTTGTAAATTCCGGTAGCCGCAAGCGCGATAAACCATAACAAAGAAACTGGGCAATCAGGAATGAGCGAACCATCTTGAGGAAAGAGGATGGGGGCATTACATACTAGGTGAGAATAGGAAGGCAATACGAGCGGTTCCGAATTGTTGGATGAGGAAAAGAAACACGAGAAAGACCTGAAAAAAAGGTTTGGCAGAAGAAAAAAAAACTATCATGTGTTTTTGTACGTACGATCGATATTGGTATAATGTCCTTCGTGATGGATGCTTTAGCAACAGAAATCCCGCCGACAGCACTCGTTACTGATACAGCGGGGGTGAAAACACCATCGGCCATAGTCAACCTCCGTGGGGCGTTAGCCCATGACACATCAGGGAGTGTGGGTATACGACATACGAGGTACCGAACAGACACTGCGCCACTGATCGGTAAGAATTCGATGGTAGCAACTATCCTCCGATCCACTCACCCATACTAATAACGGCCACTGAATCTTTTTCGAGATACGGGATTGCTTTCCGATTGAAAAAATGGTGTGTATGTCCGAATGACCCTTCTCCAGGTTACTGCTATCAACGGTAAGGGTACGATCGGCTTCATTATCGTCGTCAGCGGGAGGGTATAAACTTTGATACAGAGCAAAAGTTCCGCCCTCTCCTACAAACCTGTGTGAGTATATGGCGAGAGGATTAGTCAACACCGACCTTCTCCACTTCCGAAATGTAAGGAGATGAAGACCTATTTATACATTAAGGCGGATTGACGGCAATGAAAGGACGTGTATGACCCACATATTTGATCAGAGGGAGTAAGGTAAGGGACCAGATAATTGCACTTATGCCTCCGATGACATCTTCACGCGACGGAGCGGGTCCACTTGTTGGCCAGATACCATTAAGGACGTAGAGCGGTGATGTTCCAATGTCAGAATATATGATGCCTGTAAAAGATATCAGAAGGAAGGCAAAGGCGTTGATGAAGATCAATGGATACCCAAGGTCTGGAAGGTCAAGAGGGCCAAGGCGCCACCAGTCACATGTACTTCAGTGCGCCTAAGGCCGGACTCGAGGGTTGTGGGTGAAGCCATGGAAAAGCGAGCCCCTCAAGCCGAGCATATATAAGGGGCAGTGTCTCAAATTAGGCGATCGTCACATGAAAAATGGACAATACAAAAAAAAGGTCCGTAACACCGGGGTAGAGGCTCGGTGCCAAGCATTGGGATATGATATCCGTGTCTAAAGCTGCGGGTTTTTTGCGAAAACGTGCTGAGGGAACTTGTCAAGGCTTTAGCGGGTTACCACCAAGTACATTTGTTAATGTTGGGTGCGAGAATGACGTGAGTGGCACAGCCCCTTCCGTGATTGGTGCAAATAACAAAGCACGTTGATGCCCACTGCTCCATTGGAATCGCGCCAAGATAGGGTAGAAAGCTAAAGGCCACAGATAACGAGTTTTCCTGTATTACCTCCAGCCCCTTGCAAATCCCCATTGTACTAACCATGCATATTACCATAGTTGGACCTGCTATCAGAGTCTTGTGATCATCAACAGTCTGGTGTTTTCGGTTGACCTCCACAATGTCTTTTTTCAACTCGATTGGGTATGTCCTTATCTTCCGGCTGACCCTTCTTTTTCGGGTTTGACATGAGCCCAGGCGGTCCATGACAAGGGGCCAACGCGCCCCAAAACGTTCCCCTACTCCCACGTCTGCGACGTTTCCTCCCGATTTGCAATCCAATGCTGCCCCGCCTCCGCCTGCCCCCTCCCCGCCGTCTAAACCTTTATACCTATGCAGTCCCTTTGCCGAAGCTGCGCTTGTCAAGGGCAACTTCAAAACCATTGTCGTATTACCAAAGTATGTCGACATCATGGAGTGGGTTGCGGTAAACAGTACGTCCGCTTAAATCCACCGAAGCTCCGCTGTGACGGACTCGATATCAACGAGCAGTTTTCGATTTCTACACCAACTTGAATGAATTCTATGGCGTCATTACAGAATGTTGCACGCTGCAGAACTGTCAAACAATGTCTGCTGGTCCAGCGTACGCCTCGCCCACCGCTTACCGGCACATGACATGTCTGATGTGGTCTATGACAGATTGAACTATACATGGATTAATCAAGACCGCAAGAGTGTCAATCTGCCAGCCCCAACGTATATCGATTATGTGATGACTTGGATCCAGAACTTGCTGGACGATGAGGGCGTATTTCCGACAAAATCAGGTAGGCGGTTGTTAATTTCCATTTTAGAAATTGAAATAGACCTCTCCAACGTAGGTCATGACTTTCCGCCCAATTTTCCATCAACCGTAAAACACGTATACCGCCAACTTCTGCGCGTTTTTGCGCACATATATCATGCACATTACCCTCAGATTTTGCACCTCCGTTCTGAGCCGCATTTCAATTCTCTATTTGCACATTTCTTGGCCTTTGGGAAAGAGTATGAATTATTGGAGGTGAAGGATATCAAGGGAGCCCCGGCAGCACCTGTTGGAGTAGGAGCATTATGGGAAAAGTGGAGGGAGATGGGCATCTTGGACGGTTAGCCAGTCAGCGGGACTTGCTGGATGATACCCACAGATATAGATTGTCATGTACGGAACGTGTTCCATGTGCTGACGGCATGATGCTAGAATTTAGGCCATACTTAGAATGACCCTTGTCTGGATAGCTAATCAACCACGACCAGGTGATTCCCCCATGTCCTCTCTCTTCAAGTAGGTTCTTAATTTTCCTTGACAGCTTACTTACCTAGCCATCCGTTCAAGCCGTAGCGCCAGTCGGGGACCCCGCCCTAGTAAGCAGTCTCCCACGCCGACGGGAACGGGGAACGTAATCGAACGATCGCCTTCCCCTGGTGTCAATGGGAACAGGCCTCTTTACCTCTGTAGTCCCTTTGCGGATACAGCCCTTGTCAAGGGCAACTTTAAAACAATCGTTGTACTCCCCAAGTACATTGATGTAATGGAATGGGTTGCTGTGAATAGTACGTGCATTCTCTACTCCCTCAGGATCCAGCGATAACTATCGTGAATTCAATAGTTTACGACTTCTACACGAATCTGAACGAGTTTTACGGTGTGATCACGGAATGCTGCACGCAACAGGCCTGCCCAACAATGACTGCTGGTCCGACGTGGGTTCTACTCTCGCTTTGATAATGTTCCAAGCTGATAAAAATGTCCACATACATAGACTGAGCTATCCTTGGATTAATCAAAACGGCAAACCTTTGACACTTTCCGCGCCCACGTATATCGATGCCGTCATGTCTTCCCTTCAGAAATTGGTAGAAGACGAAAACGTGTTCCCTGCCAAGACCAGTAGGTTTCTTTCTTCTTCCCCTGAGGCATCCCTGTCAACCCACATCTCCTCTAGATCAAACATTCCACCCCTCTTTTCCTTCAACTATCAGAAATATTTACCGTCAGCTCCTGCGCGTCTTTGCTCATATATACCATGCGCATTTTCAGCAGATACTTCACCTTCGGGCGGAGCCACACTTCAATTCGCTCTTTGCCCACTTTCTCGCCTTCGGCAAGGAGTTTGATCTACTGGATGTGAGAGATATCAAGGGAGATCCGAATAACCCAGTTGGAATTGGGGCGCTTTGGGAACGATGGAAGCAAGCTGGGATATTAGAAGCTTAATATTTTAAGGGATATGTGTTTTTCTGAGAATTTGATATCACTTCTCTTCATACAGCCAACTCTCGAATGTCCTTCATTGCGGAATCAGAGCGAGAGGCAGGGTACACTCACGTCTTGCTCATTACCACGGGCAGCGTCGCATCAATCAAGGCACCTCTCATCGTTAATGAACTTCTAAGCGTGCGTCACTCCCTGAGGATCTCATCTGATATTCTGATACCTTTCCTCTTCCCCTTTTGGTTCTGATACATCCCACCTGACTAGTACGACAACGTCAAGGTAGAAGTTGTCGCGACAGAACCTTCCTTATCATTCTATTCTAAAGAGAATATTAAATCGCGTGTATGGACAGATGAGGATGAATGGACCGTAAGTCCGCGCCCCTTGCTTCTTTTGTTTCCCATGTACTCCTGTAACACGAATAGGACTCATTCAGGATTGGCGATCCCATCCTCCACATAGAATTGAGAAGATGGGCAGACGTCGTTCTCATCGCACCCTGTTCTGCGAATACTCTCGCTAAGATCGCCCATGGTCTGTGCGACAACCTTGTAGTATGTCCATAATTACTTAGGGCCAAGGTCAAATTAGACTAATCGCTTCGCAGACTTCCCTCCTTCGAGCGTTAGCTCCGACTACACCCACTTATGTCTTCCCTGCCATGAATACACTTATGTACGAACACCCTCTCACCGCAGAACACCTCCGTATCGTGAGAGACGTCATACGCTATCAGGTAATAGGCCCTATCGGCAAGAATCTTGCATGTGGTGACGTGGGTAAGACCTGTGGGAGTATAACATTCATTTTCCCTCACGAGGATTACGCATACACAGGACTTGGTGCTATGACTGAGTGGCGAGACATCGTTCAAATTGTTGTCGACAGGTTTGGGCTGAGGAGGACTGCCAGAAATGTTCGACAAGAGTGATGAATAAGAGGTATGAGTTCTATCAATGCTAGCGATGAGAATGATTTAAGTATAAAGTTATACACGCTCTGGAATGCATTAAGCCTCCGTAGCTTCTCCCTCACCCTGCTTCTCATGAGCCTTCTGTGTCTCTTCCGCCTCCTCCTTCGGTGTTTTTTGCTCCTGCAAGAAAGGTGAGCCAGTTTTACGTCAGATACGGATGTCGTACCCGGGCTGCAGCACGAGGGTGTGTGACTCTTTGTTCGAGAGGTTGCTCGATATTTTCACTCGCCTGGAACGTGCCGGCCTTCTCAAATCGCCGACTTTTCTGTTCTAGAGCCTCATCCGACGCGCCTGGCTCCGAAAGATTGTGCTTGTCTTCTTCACCGGCATCGTCCTTGATTTTCTCAATACCAGGGGATGAGGACACAGCGGGATAGATGAAATCCTTCGTCAGCTAAGGCATATGCTATCAACAATCTTCAACTTTTAAACACCTTCGACGTACCCCATCGACGTGAGCAGCCTTCGGTGCATCTACATGCTATGTCAACATGAGTGACCGATTTCAACTCGAAAATAGAGTTCTCGGGTACCTCAGAAGTTGCGAGGGCCTCGGTGACGGTTGCCTCAGTGCCTTCGTCATCCTTCATTGTTACTTCCTCGGGAGAATGGTGCGCCGATGGTTCATGCTTGCTCGCATGGCCAAGGTCATGTTGGTCATGACTTTTCCTAGCGGAAGGTGAAAGAAGGTAGAGGAGCTAAAAGAATTGTTGATAAAATTGTTTGGTTATAGTCAACTTATGACATACGAGAGGCCCAAAGATGATAGCGGATCCTATCTGTTGTTCATCAATGTATCAGGAGGTTGAAATTTCAAACACGTGGCCACACACTATCCAAGGCTTGTCACTGCTCTGAGTGGTTGGGTTATGCGAAGACTCTGATGCACTCATATGTCTTTTACCAATCCGTTGTGCAGGGCGTGCAGATGCACGGAGTGCATTAGAGAACATCGAACGGGCAACGCGAGATGCCATAACTCTTGGCTTTTTTTTCCGGGACCAGAATTTTGTATGTGCTGGGAACGCCGTGGGAACTTTCGGAACGGGCAAGACCGGCACCACGGGACGGCACGCCTTCGCAAATCCAAGCCTAGTAGCTGCATAACACTACGGGTATGTACTTGAACAAGGACAAGAGAAAGTAGGGGCATTGGTTCTATTAGCACAGACAGACAGCAAACCCTACGAAACTGCCAGGGTCAAAGGCAACTGAGCTTATGGCAACGTGCGCAAGAATCCCTGTAACCATAATCACAAGTGTGGCCAGTTTTCCCGTTACACTCATAGACGTGACTGTCAAGGCAAGATGGGTTAATTTTCTGGTTTCCGCAGAATTGCCCCTGGACTTTGTTACACAAGCATTGAGACGGAGTGCAAGCCTTTATATGTTCATGAGACGAGGCCAGGGTGCTTTGCAAAATGGGACTCACCCCGTTGGAGCGTTCAGCTGCTATTGGCATTGGATCGGCTTTACATTCCTTGGGCGGCCTCGCGACATGCGCAGGGACCTCTCCGTCTACCACTGCAACAACTGTGGCTATGGAAAATGCAAGGATGTTGAGAACGACTTCGAACTGGTTAAAATGATGAGTTTGAGAAGTCATCTATGGCCGACGGCTTACCTTCATCTAAGGGCGTTAACGATGTTCAGAGGTTTTACGCATGGGTGCAAGGGTCTTATATATACCCTCCCCGATAGCCTTCGCATCGGTTGCACTTTGGATATACTCTAGATACAGCCGCGACGTTTTCACGTAAGAAGATAATACTCAGCGGGGTTGGGTGGGATTTTTCTGTATCCACCTTCTTTCTCATTAGACTCTAATTTACCTTTTTCGAGGCGTAGTTTCTAACTTGTCTAGCTGATATTGTTCGCCTCATCCCATGGCGCGACGCTCTCTGAATATTTTGTGTTGAGGTCTTACAATTACAATGTCCTTCTAGCAATAGGGCTTACGATGTACAGCCTTTGCTGCCACACCGTGTGCAAAGCCGAAATCGCAGGTGTGCCCATCAGAGCAAAAGTTGCCACGCTGGCAAGCGCAGAGAAGTGATAAAAACAATCGCGTCAAAACAACAGAAAGCAGTCGTATGTCATGCCTTCATGGTTAGATGGTTAGTAAGGTGCTGCTGAACAGAAGAGAGCTACTGTTGGAAAGCCACTTGGGCTCTCTTCTGTACCGTTCGTTGGTCTGTTCATCCGCTCCCGTGACATCGCCTGTGTCTCGCAACTGAAAAAGCGGCCGCGTGGCAATAGTTAGCCATCAGAGGTTACATTACCTGGGCAGTTCAGTCAGTGGCGATGATGCTGTGCTGTATATGCGCGAGAGGCTCCTGCAAAACGGTCGTGCGTGAAGAGGTAACTGTCCTCCTGCGGATAGATCCCCAACGGACCAAACTTTAGTGTTCCACTTTATGAGTAGCATAAGGTTTTGGTGAACTCGTTGCAGTCACACAAAGTGTCTGCATCCATGCTTCGACTCATCATGTCTTCCGTTTTCAGCATTGTATTAATGTCTTTCATTACTGATGGCACGAATTGCGTGGGGTGGCCTTGCGGAAGTCTCGAGCCAGGGGAAAGTTATGATTGACATCATCAGCAAAGTTCCGTAATCCCAGCATGATTGGCGTCGCTTTCGAAACCCAGGCGGTGGCAGAATTGACGAATTATCGTGGATTCAGTGACTGGGGCCAGGTATAACCAGTACTTCGCGTTCTAAAGTGGACTAACCATGAAGACGGACATGCGAAATAATGTGACCAACTACTCTTAGCAGCCTTGTCCACGGGCGGCGATGTCAATATGGACGCCCATAATGATCCCATATGCATGAATCCAGGAATTAAAAAGGGGAAATGAAAAGCTTATGGGATTTCCGAAAAAATTGCCTTTTGCTAGCGAGCAATTTTGGACCGTCACCCTAGCCCCCCTCGATAACCTTCCTTGGTCGCTGCTACATGATCCGGCTTACAGTCTGGTGGCGACCATTATCGTAAACATTGCCATACTCCTTCTCGATCCGAACGCGCTGGTGGTAGTCGCGTAATTTTGGCGAGGTTTGCAGAATTCTTTTCCCTCGTGTTTTCCGGTCCTGTCATCGCCCTCGCCGTTGCAATTCTCTTGCTAGGCCTTTTCTACAGGAAGCTGAAAATGAGACCTCGGAAGAATGATAGGACTGCTCCGAACGAACAACAGTGGTCATGTTCAATCTACGATCATCAGGAACTTTTGTGATTTGCGCTCCACGGTATCAGTATAGCCTATTTGTGCAACTTCGTCGCTTGCTTTGTTCCTCACGTCTTTACCTATTCATGTGCTACGATATCTCGCATCGTATATAATCTTTGAAAACGGTTCTATACTATGAAACGACCCCATAGCTAGGCTTTCCGTCTTGCGACCTCTCGAGGCCCTTCGTGCTCTCTCGTGACTTTCCTCCGCCTACAATCTGGCTAGTCATGTTGATCGAAATGTAATCGTTCTCCCTGTGTATTGTTCTTAGTTTAAACTTTTCCTTAAAGCCTTGGGTGATTGTCCCGAATCACAAGTGGAAACCAAGTCAGGCTGTAAATTTAGTCACGCAACTTGTCGCAAGGCTTGAGATTCATTTTTATTTCTGAGAACCTGAAGTTTAATCTGATAGGCACTCGCAGAGTGCGCGGACATTATCACGTTAACAATACGATCGTCCTAGACGTGAGCAACTGCTCCTTCACCGTTGCTGGGTTTCTGGATGTTCGGCGGCCTGAGAGGGGGGTAAATTGACACTCGCTAGGAGGTTTGAATCTGAGATACTCACGCCGTGCTGAATACGCTGTCTTCCCCAGTATAGAGGAGTAGATCATACAACAGGACACCCGCCTGTGCTCCCAAGATAGGCGCAAATATTTCACACCAAAGCCAATATTGCCTTGCAGGATGTAAGAGCCACCCGAGATTTGACCGGCCCGACTCACCTCCTGAAATTGTACACAGCCCTGCCATACCCGACCATCGATGTCAAAATGCGGGGGCCTAAGTCACGAGCTGGATTTATCCCAAAGCCTGCCAATATTAGTTCACCTTCACAGTAATCTGGTCGGAGCAACTTACTAGTTTCCATGCCAAGCGCCACCGTAATGGCCAGGAAGGCCATGAATATGATCAATGGGCCGAGCCCGTCAGGAGGGGCCATATTTCTTTTGTCGCACATGGCGAGGATTGAGATCATAAGAAGTAAAGTACCAAGGAATTCAGAGAAGAAAGCCGATACATTCGTCATATAGTCAAGCTTTGGTTGGGTTGAGCTGTAAGCTGGAATTTCACTGTTATGTACAAACGACCCTTACCGGGTACACAGCGAAGAGCCCGGCAGTAGTAAAACTGCGAACGTCGCTCCCACCTTCAACAATGCTGATTGCATGGAAGTAGTTGGCATATACCAGGGCGGCCCCAACTATGCCACCAAAAAGTTGAGAAATAATGTATATCTATATGGTGCGTGAAGCGGGAGGACATCGTTGGTAGCGGAGCTAGCACTTACCGGTACTTTCTTCCAAGGGAAACCCCTGAAGGTGGCTAAAGCTAATGTGACCTAGAGCAGACGTAAGCTGAACTTCCAGGAAGGAGGGGAAATGCCATTTTAAGCTTACTGCAGGATTAATGTGCCCGCCGGAAATTCCGCCAGACACCCAAACTGCAAGAGCGGCCCCTGCGGCCCACCCTAAACCAACAGTGGTCCATTCCTGCAACAGTTATTTTCAAAAGGTGTTTCATGACTTGAAACTTACTCCTTTGGGTGAGCTCGCTACTCGTGAGTTGGAGGACAGAGAGGCCTGGCAGTTGGTACCGAGCCCTACCCCAGTAAGAATGGCAACGCCGATGAACTCGGCGCATGGTTCACGGATGATCATCCTAAGAGGGGAGCATGACTTTAGATCGCTTCGCCATGGCTGAGCACTTACCGAAACTTCGACCAGCGGCTGGCGACTGGACGGGATGCTTTTAGTACACGGGTATGGTAGGAAAGAGTTGCCTTACCCGAAGTCAGCTTGCCGCTATAGGGTTCGTAATCAGACATAGTCAATGTTAGTACAGGTACCTCTCAAGGTCTGCTAGAGGGATTTTTGGGTGAGGTGGTGGTAAGTAGGCATTGCGTAGACGTGAATTTATATCACTTGTATGTGAACTTTGGGTTCTCCAGATCTGGGGATGACCACATCTTCGTGCCTTCTCTTTCAGCCTAAGTGATCATGCAGCGAAGATAGTTCCGATCACGCAAAGTCTCGATATACCTGTCCCACATGATGGGAGGGCGGATCCGAGAATAGCGAAAGGACAGGGACCGATCAAATGCTGTAATTCGGGAACCATTCGGTGCTCTTCTCAGGGAAAAAGAACGCTTGAATATTCATGCACGAAACGCACCGCGCCCACACTGATTACACATTGCTGATATGGGCATGATATCATAATCACAGGTGTTCTACGGCTTTGCTTTCAACGTGGTGGTCAACATACACGGTGTCTGTGTTGTTCAGAATCGTCTATTCACCGTTCATTCACATGGCCGGCTTTACCTGCGTCCAATAATGTCATCATAAAATGGGAACAAGGATGGTAAGTAATATTAATTGTACATCGACCCTGAAAAAAAAAATCCGACTGGGATATCTGACAGCGGAACGAACCGCACACAGCAGAGGGTTCGCAAGACATGCGTACTGCGTGGGCCATCAAATGCTTCAATTATTGATTTTCGAGGTGCAGTTCATGGGGGCCAGTTGAGTGGTCAACGTGCACGAGGCGCATAACTGCCACCCTCAACGAACCCTGCACTCGGAGGAAATTTTTTTTCGAGTTCATTTCGCGTTCGGTTTTTGAACGGCCAAGTGACGTTCGAA